>JAKMXJ010015096.1:0-12534 GCA_029339935.1 Anguina tritici
ATACTCTTGATTAATAATGCATTAGAGACTCTTTTTGCCTTGCTCCAGCATAGAAAATATTGTTAAGTACCTCATAATAAGGATAAGGGTCGTTGGCAATTCATCTTAATATCAATTCATCTAAAGTCAATTCATCTAAAGGTTAGTTCATCAAAAATTTCAGTTCACCAAAAAATTAAGCAGCAGAAAAATTGCAGAAGAGTTACTCATAGCTGTGAAATAATAGCAGAAGAAGAGGGTGTGGAACAAAGAACTTAACCCAACATAAAAAGCACACATGATGATAGCTTTTTAACAAAATCAATTTTTCTATGAATTGACTTTATATGAATTGATGTTTAGATGGATTGCCAACGACCCCTCTTGATGATTTACCGAGCAAAAAGTCGATTTTTTTAATGAAAAGCAAGTAAAAAGTCTTGTCTTTCTCTCTCTTCTCTTGGCTTTCCACGTCGTCCGGTACACCACTTTACTAATAATTTTTTGCGTGCTATTAAATATTATCAAAAAAATTAAATTGTTTATGTTGCTCAAACTAACAAGAGAAAAACGCGTAGAAACGATTTCATCAATTTCAACTTTAAAAAACATGCAAAAATATAAAAAAGAGAAACCATAAATTACATTGTGTATGTGTGTAACAGAAAACGACAAAAACAAAATAGTTATTCTTATACAAAAAGAAGCAAAAAACAGAGCGAATATTTTAAACAGGGCAAAAGTGCAAAATAGCGTTAAAATAGCAAAAATAAGAGTAAAAAGCAGACAAAACACAAATGTTTTTTTATCAGACACTCAACACGGTAGTACAAATTTCAAAACGAAAAAGAGAATTGTTGTTTTCTCAATCAGAATTTGCTCATCAAACACACATGTTCTATGGATTAGGGATTGTAGAAGACTTGTTGAGGACGGGCCTGACCCACCCCAGTGTTCTGTGGCTGTTGCTGCTGCTGCTGTTTCATTTGCGTCTCGATCAGGGCAGCCTGTTCGTGCATTCCCATCTGACGGTAGTATTCAGCCCATTGAGCGCTGCAAATTGCAAAAATTGATTTAATTTTTCATTTGTGTTGGCATAGTTAGGTTAGCATTGCGTTTTTGACTATCTTTAAAATGACATGTTATAGGCCCATACCCATTTCGAATTCAGCTTAGATTTTGGGCTTCATTTTGAGCAGTCATATGCCTACTGGTTGGCCTGATAATGACAGTCAAGAACAAAATGCCAACCTAATGATCAGTCAACAAAGGTTCCCAGTTCAAGGAGCATGACTTTCTTTTAAGGTTGTTCTAATTTTTTAACACCCTTTTCTATTTGAAAATTAAATAGTGAATATGAGTCATATATATTAGACTTTCTAATAGAAAAGGCCGTATAAAGTTTTGGTTTTTCGACTAAAAGTACTCATGTCTACTCATTTCCTACTCATGTCTCGGAGCTAATTTTATTATACAGTCAACTCTCGGTATAACAGCACTCTTTGGGACCGGACCCAGGATGCCGTTATATTGAAGGCGCTGTATGGCAAGAGTATACTTTCTTTGATCTTTATGACGCATGACCAAATCCATCAGATTTTAGGTGCCCTTACATCGAGTGTGTCGCTATATCGAGATGCCGTTATATCTGTTACAGCTGTATTACATCTGTATTTACAATACAATGTCTTTTGTAGGAAACGTCAAAAATGGGACTTTTTGCAAAAAAAATCATTGTTTCTTTTGCCTATTCAGCTATAGCCACTGCTTAGTTAGCTGGTAGCTTTTTGTTTCCCCAATATTTCCAGCTACGAATATCCTAATTTCTCACACCATCAAGAGGCAATGTATTACCTGTAGTCAGGCTGACCAGTCTGAGGATTGATTGCTGCAGCACCTAAAATCATCAATAGGTTCATAAATTTCCCTCAAAACCATCAATTTCCTACCTCCTCCAGCAGCCACCTGTTGCTGTTGAGCAGCAGCAACTGGTTGTTGGACAGCCTGAGCCTGTTGCTGCTGGTGCATATGCTGTTGTTGCTGGGGCTGGGCTTGTTGGTGGTGCATCTGCTGCCCCACATTGACCACCCCTCCCACGGCCTGGTAGTGCTGGGCAGGAGCTCCTCCAAAGTTGGGTTGGGCCGCCGAAGCTGCAAAGCCTGCCTGTTGCTGTTGCTGCTGTTGTTGTTGCTGGTTGTAGTATTGGGCCCAGACGGAGGCGTCCTGTCCACCAGCTGCAAAATGTGATGTTTAGCTTTTGCCAAATAAGGTCCAAATACGCTGGTGGCCAGGAAAAACTTACGATTGATGTTTTGAGGCCACTGTGCAGCCTGTCCAAACTGGTCCCCAGCGCCGAATTGATGAGTGGGGCCATAGGGATTGCCGGTGGGGACTTGCCCAGCTGTGACTGCGCCGTGGAAAGGAGGCACCGGAGTACCGGGAGCAATGTCTCCCACCTTGATTCGAATGATGTGCTGGACGTGGTGGATCTGGTAGGGGGTCCCCTTAATGACAAACACCTGCAAAAGGGAGAGCGTTAACAGAGTTGAAAAGAGGATAACAGAACAGCAACCAACCTTCTCATTGGCATTTGGAGGCGGCTCACGCGAAAGTTCTACATGTGCACCAGTCTCTCCGCAGATCTGAAAACTGAAATGAGGTTAAAAAGAATTAGCATCGTAAAAAAGATGGCAATATTCTTCGGTTTAGACCACTTCCTCCTAACTTACTGCTACAAATATCATCTTTAAGAAAAAATTTGACTATGAATATTCGAGTTGGTTTAAAGTAAATAATAGCGTAAATAGTTGTAATCTCAGTTTTATCTTGAATTATTTGTGCGACGGAAGCCAGATTAGTCTGGCACATGCACACCAAACCAGTAATTAACTCTATCAAAGCTGATTATTTAGCGCCTCTGTAATACTTCACAATGGAAAATAGTTTTGGAAAAAACGAACAGGCTAAGTTCTCACAAAAAGCCACCGTGAAGCTTGAAAAGAACGCATTTTGAAAAGATAAAGGACTACAGTGAAATCAACCTTTGATGCAAATGCCAAATGAACCGACCTGCTTGATGGTGTCCCCTCCTTTGCCAATTACCAGTCCAGTCTTGTTAGCTGGCACATGCATGAAGAATACCTCTGCTGCACCACCTCCCTGAGAGCTTCGAGTAACTAGGTCGGAAATCATTTGAGTGGCTCTGTTGATCTGCTCCGGAGTTCCTTGGATAACGGCACATCGGTCGGGAGTGTTCGGATCTTCTGAAAAAGCAAAATTTGAGGACCAAAAAAGTTATAACTGATCCGCAATTTAGATGGTCAAGGAACACTTTCTACAGGGGACAGTTCGTAGAGGAAACTTCTCGAAGGTTTTTTTAGACTTTAGATCATATTTGAGATTATAACGGCACTCTTGGGGACCGGCTGAAGATGCCGTTATATTGAGGTGTCGTTATATATGGAGGCTGCCGTTATATCAGTACTCGACTATAGTGCTAATTTTTGCAAGAATTTTTATAAAAAAGTACTTTAGTATTCAAAATTTTCCTAAGAATTCGAGATTGCAAAAAAATTTCAAAAGTGCTTGGTTGCCGAGATATGGGAAAAAGTTAAGCTGCTGACATCTTAAGTGAAGACCACCATGGATTTAGTCATTATATCTCACCAACCAATAATCGTTTTGAAACAATGTTTTCAGATTCGGATTCCTGAGGACATTTTTTGGCTACGCGGAAGCTTTTGACAAAAAAATTTCTTCCAAAATTGGATGCTAAGTTAATAAAAATAGAATAAAGAAATAAAAATAATTAAAATGTGCAACGGAGGCCACACTAATCCGACACAGTTAGATCAGACAAGTAATTAACTCCATCAAACTAATGATTTAGCGCAGATATGACACTTCACAGCAGATGATAGTTATTTTGTGAAAACAAACAGGCTATGCCTTCACAAAATTAGGCCCGCTGTGTAGTTCTTAAAATGCGCATAAATGAAGCACGACCTAGGAGGGATCGAACCCTTGACTTGATATTTTACCATTCCGTCATTCCAACCACTGATCTATGAAGACACACATGGTTTTCGTTAGATTTACCCTCCATATTTTACAGGTTCATTTTACGTATCTTTTGACGAGGGGAATTATTGGGGAAAGGACACCTTATGGGTATGATCAAAGCTTACCATCAGGCTTGAACTGAATCTTGGCACCGGTGTCCTGCGCCAATCGTTTAATGGTTTCACCCCCTTTGCCGATGATGATTCCAACAGAGGAGCGTGGGACAATCACTTCACCAATGGACCTTGGGCCACTCCGCATCATTGGATTCATTGAAGGGGCGGCACCACCACCATTACCACCATCCTCACTGTTCACTGAAAACAAAGTTTTTGGTTAATCCTCTTCACAAATAAAAAGCTAAAAGTTGAACTATTTTCTCTGGCGGATAAGCTGATTTGACCAAATTTTTAAAAATTATACAGCCAAACAAAGTTATGTAACGGAAAACAGACTAGAACTTTAATAGAACATTACTCAGCTTAGGCAATGATTCATTCGACATGCTTCACCAAATCCAAAATATGCAACTTTGAAATCTCATAATTTTTTATCTATTTTACAAAAGTATATGAAAATCTCATGGTATACCCATGCGATTTTACGCTCTACAAAATGTCCAATTTAGATTTTGTGAAAAATCCTTCTATAAGAAAGGCAGAAGGGGATTTTCTAGTTTGTGCTATCTTCTTCAGAATATTGATTCCTTCAACATATCACCCAAAAAAACCGCTTACTCAGTTGTTCCACCACTCGTTTGGCCTGGTCGACTTTGTCGGGGAAGCCGGTGATGCGCAGAGGCTTGGGCCCAATGGACACTTGCTGGTTGTCTTGGATGAGCAACATCTTCACTCCAATCGTCTCCTATAAAGACAAGCAATTCGCAAAGCTCCGAACCTGTTTTCAAAGTTTAAAAAGTGTTCTGACCTGCAATCCCTTAATGGTCTCCCCACTTTTTCCAATAATGAGGCCACACTTGGGTCCAGGGATCATGAGCTCAGTGGTGATGTAATTGCCAGACCCATTCTGGCCGTTGCCACCCCCTCCCACCAGACCACCCATGCCTCCACCCGTGCGACTACGGTCCAACACTTCGGCGATCATTTGACGGGCCTTGCTGAAAAATTTAATTTATTGCAAGAGAAAAGCAGGTAAATATGTTAGAAATGAACGCGACGAATTTTTTTTTTAAATACAGATAGACCCCAAAATAGAGGCTAGACTAACAAAATACAATTCTCCATTATTACTCGACATAACTTGGCCCAACCGAAACCTAGGTATTAATAAAATAGATTGACTTACTCAATGCTGTGCTTGGGGCCCTGAAGAGTGCACTGACGTAGCCCACTGGGGTTGCTTTCCCCAGCCATCTGCACTCGACATCCCGACTGCTGCTGGATTGTGCTGATCTGTTCACCTCCTCGACCAATCACTAAAAATAAAGCAAAAGTCAAACGAAAATTTACTTTCGTGTTTAATATCTGACTGAGAGATATTTTTCCTAAATAAAAGTATCGAAACTTTTGAAAAAAGTCGTACCAAGTCCCACGGCATTGTCAGGAATTTCGATAGTTTCGATGGAAGCGTCCACGCCACTCATCTGTCCCACCATGCCCATATTAGCCATTGCCATATTGGATCCGCTGTTTGGTCTCTTTGCCGATTGAACTGAAAATTGGAAGATTTAAAAGTTGGGTTAGAAACAAGACAAATGGGCAAATAAATTTTATTTTTGCAACTGCTCCAATTATTAAAAAAATCAAAAATGTCAACTATGTAAATGCAATGCATAGCATCAATGAAGTATCTAATCATATCAGAAGTGTCAAAATCAAAAATTCAATCAAAAATATTCAATGTATTCAAAGGCTGGAAAGTGAAAATTTATAGCTGTTTTCAATTCCAGATTGGACACTATAGTCAAACAAAGCTAGTAGCCAAAATACCAACGGAAAAACTCCTTTCGAATTTTCGATTTCTGTTTTTTCGTGCTTCTGACAGTTTGGCGTGCACGTTTGATCTCATCTTAACGTGTGCTTGCCTGCCCTGCGCCTTAGAGTTGGCCTAAGTAGAGAAAAAGAAAGAAAATCTGCTTAAAACACGAAAAAAGGGAACGCGGAAATTCAAAAAACATTTTGTTGGCATTTTGTCTTACTACGGTCGAAAAATGCTAGGACTTGGTGTTATGATTTAGAAAAGGTGACAGGTTTGATTCCACCCGCGTTCATTTTCTATCTTAAGCATGTGCTTTTGTGCGCGATCGACAGCAGGAAACAAGTTTTCTATGCGTATATTACGCAGAAAGGTACAATGTGTCTCCGAAATTGCTTATTGCATCAATAAGATTTGGGAATTTTTCCTCACGAAATATTCAAACTTAGCCACGTAAAACAGATAGCCCAACCAAAGATAGAAATGTGAGAACCAGTGGAATCGAACCTATGTTCTATAAAAGAACAGAGCTCCGAAACTTGAATGCTTATCCACCAGTCTACCTAGGAAATAAATAAGGCGGAAAAAAACAGCTATAAATACAACGCCTAACCTTCAAAAAAATCTATCAAACCAAAATACCGGCAATTATCAATGGCAATTATTTAAAAAATCAAGCAAATTACACACTCAAATGGGACATATAATTGGGAAGTAGAATTTACGTACAATTCAAGTCGTCGGAAATAGACCTCTTCTGTCCGTTGGAAGAAACTGTGTTGACGGCAGCAAGCTAAACATTGATTAAAGAGAAATTACTTGGGGAACTTTAAAATTGTAAGATCAAAAATGCAAATCTACGGCAATTCAAACTCTCCATATTTATTCTGTACTACCACTATTATAAATATCGTACTCAAAAAAACAGAAAAGTTCAATTGCATGCACCATTATTATCAATCAATTCAAACATAAAAATATGAGTCACCACGAAAATATTCATCAGTTTCATGAAGTGGGAACACATTCTGTGATCCCACCATTTCAAAGCAATCAAAAGTAAAGTGTAGTTCAAAGTGATTCAAATGCAATAAATTTATCAATGCAATTGGCAAAAATCAAATCAAAAATGCTCAAGTTTTTTTCAATATACGCAAGTGTGTCAATGTGTGCCAAACAAAAGTAAAATCTTTTTTTTCCCCTCAAAAGCTACCTTATCTACTGCGACCTTTGCCTTTCTTGGCAATAAAGGGACGCTTCCGCCCTTTATCACAATTTTTAAGTTTTGCGCTCTGTTTTTGATGTTTTATTTAGTTGTCCTTCCTTTTGTAATGAGAAGTATGCTGGTGTTGGTCGTGAAACCTTGGTCAAACCTCACATAACAAAACGTCAAAAATTCAAAAATTTGACAAAAAGAAGAAAGCGTGCGCTGTCTTCACCTGCGCCAAATTTTGTATCCAAACTTTATTTTATTGTCAGTGGTTTGTATATATTTTTTAATTGAACAGGTTCTCTCGCGAAGAAATTCCTCAGCTTTCTGATGATGTACTGCTTTTCGGAACTGACCTAGGAAACGCATGGCAATAATTTACAAACAAAACATGCGATAGTTGATTTTTAGCCTTTATTAAAAGAAATTACGCCCTAGTAAACAATTCAGTCCATCTTTTGTCTTTGTCTCCCAAGCTGATTTTTAGCTGTTTTAGTATAACTTTTGTGCAACTTGTTTCTTTCGACTATCTTTATCCTTATACTTATTGCAATTGGGCACAATTGTGCAGTCCTTAATTTCGAAGCGACCTGGTTATGCCCATACCTTTATGCACTATACACACTGAAGTTTGGTTGAAAAATGTGTATGATATGTGTCTGTACGAGTATAAGTTGATCTCTTCGGGACTAAAAACAGCACAATATCCTCCGATTGCAATCGATATAAGAATAAAAAGAAGGAAAAGCAAGTTGGACAAACATGCACTAAAATAGTCGAAAATCTGGGGAGCAAAGCAAAAAATAGGCTGGATTGTTCACTAGGGCCGAAAATTGTATTGATGTGGATTTTCTAACTTCATCAAAGTGGAAGTTTCCGAGAGCAAGGTCCCCAAAATTTCGAAATCGACCCGTCAGCTACCTACATTAAAAAACTTTCGGACTATTTTGTCTATAGGGATGTGCCAAATAGTAGGTCAGGAAAATTGATTACCTCAAATTTTAGACACAATCATATTTTCGAACCATTCTACACACATTTTCTAAGTAATATACGGTAAATGATTACTCAAAAAGGAAAGAAAATCCTTGGTGAGAAAAATTTCAGTCAAAAAACAATGTAATAATAGCACTGACAACAAATCAAGTCAAGTTCGAAAACAAAATGTAGCTTAAAAAGCTAAAGTTGAAGCAAATAAGGTGATTTTCGAGGTAGAAAAAACTGCAGTCCTAAAATGTTTCAAAAAAACACTGTAAACACATTTTATTCACAGTCATACTAATGCAAACTCAAATTTTGTATTTTAGGAAAAGTGAAATGGTCCCACCTGTTTAGCGCGTTGAAGAGCTTTGGCTAGATCGTCTTCGATGTTCAAGTTTGAGATGCCAGATGACATTTAATCAACCACCAACATGAATAAATAACTTGTCCGGGGGTTTTTGCACAACTCAAAAACACAAATAGAGCCTTTGCAGTGGAGGAATAACCTAGAAATAAAAGTGTACGGTGAAAGTGATGGCTGGCCTTGAAGATGCGCCCGCAATACAAAAGTGTACAAGAAGCAGAGGTTTGCCCACAAAAACTCCTACCCACATCCATTCCAAATGTGCTTATATCAAACAGCAAAATATACGGTGCTTCCACTCAAGACAAATTTATTTAAAACATTCCATTTGCTGCGCTAATTGGGCGCAGCTGGGGCAACAACGATAATTCCTGTGGAATATTTTCTTCTTAATTGTAACAAAAACGTTTTTTTTGCAATTTACACGGAGTTTTGACGGGAAAACTAGTTTTTTTTGCACCGAGGAAACACTTTTTTTCGAGACTAATTTGGCATCTTTGATATTAAAGAATACTTTTTTGGTCCCAAAGTTAGCCTTTTCCTGCATTGATTTTTGTTTCCAAACTTTATTTGCTTTTTTGTTAGCGCTTTTATGCTCTTCTCCTTATTGAACACGTTGAATGAAAAGAATATTCCTTCGATTTCCAATGAGATATCAATTGCTGCGAGCCAATTAGCAAATATATGGCGACAGTTTAGAAGTTTCTTTGTGTCGAAAGCTATATTTGAGAAGTTTATGCCTGTATTTCCGATTCATTTTCTTACATTTCATGTCTTACAGCAAGAGATAACTCATCGAAAAGCTAAAGATTTTCACTCACAGCAGCATTTTCAATCAAAAGGAATACATAACAAGAAAGCAAAACAAATCGCTGTAAAAGGGACAGGGAATGTGGTCCCATCCCCGAATCTTACCCGTTTTATGCCTTCGTCCTCCAACTTAATTTTTTGCTAAAAAATTGGCATGATCTCTACATCCAAAAAGTGGCTAGCATTCAGGGGTAAGACAACAATTTGGTGTGAAAAACCCCCTGTTTACAACAAAAAAAAGTTGTAGTGTACTTTACTTAAACTACTGAAAAACAATATTTCGTGCGCAACAAAAAGAATAATGAGTAGTTTGGCTTGTGTTTCACCGTTGCAGTCTCTTTATCATTATCTGAATGATTATGGTTGTATCTGCACCTCACTATGATAAGATATTTTTACAGTAATAAAGTTATGTGTTGCTTTATTCATATTCATCATTGTATCTAAATTGTCAGACATAAACAGAAATGGCAGACCCGCTAGTATTACTCCAAGATTACACTCAGGGGCGACGTGAGATCAGCGAATTAACTCATGTAATTATATTTTCTTACGAAACTTTCTTTTCTCACACTATTTGTTCGCCTTTAGAATGGCGTATTATACTATGGATTTGGTGATGTTGCCTACCCCCATGATGCAAAAACTCCTTTGCGGTAGAATTTTTATTGTTTTCTCATAGCCAATTTAAACCTCAACCTCTCTTTTGCAGAGTCTACAACAAGCCTGAGGAGTACTACTCCATCGAATCGATTCTGTCCCTATGGAGGAGTCAGTCTGCTCAACACACCGCCTATGTCAAAGAGGTGTGTGGACGGGGGATTGAGCCAGTGACAAGAGTGCAAAGGTAGGTTGACTCCTCTTTTTCCTACTTTTCCCCATCAATCCACCTCGGGTACTAGTGCAATTGAGCAAAGCTCAATTTTATCCGAAAAGTCTAAAAATTCCAAACCTATTGAAAATACAAAGTTTTTTCTATACATTGGTCAAAAATCGAAATTTTTTAAGAAAGTTACTCCTTTTCTCTCTGGGGCCCCATGATGTTACTGACTCAGGCTACGTTCTCTAAGATGCATAGTGCACCTCTTATTTTGTTTTTGTTCACAAATTATTGCTGAAAGCGTATAAATATATGTGGAGGCGAAAATAAATGCGATAAAGAGGCTGAATATTTCCAAGAGTAGAGCTGTAATATTCAATGATAGCACTTCAACCTTCCCAATTTTCAGAAAAGATGTGATTGCCTATCTCTCAGGATCACTTTCAGCCATCCCCGATACAGATGTGCTAGCTCCAGTCCCTGCCTCCATTCCTGTCTCACGACTGCTGGAGGATATGGAGGCAGCTGAGCCAGAGCGAAAGAAGCCAAAGCTTGAACAGGAAGACAAGGGGTCCGCCTAAAAAAATACATAAACTCCTAGCTTTAACTATCCTCTATTGCAGGCAGCGGATAGACAAAATTTTGGACCAATCCACAGACAAGGAGGACGTTTCCCAAGTCAGAGGTCTGAGCAGTGAGTTGCCGGTGAGTATTTTAGGGTTTTCACTCTGAACTTTCGTCTATTCTTGTGGGTTTCAGGCCGAGAAAATTGCCCTTCTGAGAACTCGAGTCAAGAAAAACATGAAAAATATTGTGAAGCCCATTGAGGATGATAGGTATTTGTTACGCCTCGTTGTCATCTTATTCTGAATTGAGCACTCACTTTCTCAGATATCCCTCTGATGTGCACATGCCAGACGCTAGTGCAGACTCAATCGGCAAGATCTTGACTTCAAAAGAGAGGAATTGGAAAAACCGTGAGTTTTTGCTTGGTATTCTAATGTAATTGCCCAATATTCTCTGTTAATACCACCAGTGGTATTATTTTCAAGCCCTTTAGAAACCGCGAAAATCTTGGGATAATTTCGAGATTTTTGCTCACTCAAGCAAACTCTGAGAAATGGAATCGGTATAGCTGAGAGGAGTTAAGAAAAGGTGATAAACAGAAGTGCAAAATGGTTTTTCCTTTGAATTACGAACCGTTAAAGGAGAGAAGAAGGGATTATTGGAGAGGTGGTATTAAGCCGTCCTCTCTAACCAACTATCTAACCAACTCTCTAAACAACTCTCTAACCAACTATCTAACCAACTATTCTTCAGTTTAGTTGGGGTTGAGTTGGGGTTGTTATTAAGATGTGGTGATTACCAGGAGCCTTCGGAAAAAAGTAATGATGAATTGATATGACAGAATCCACTTTTCCATCTGGACATTGGTTGTGGATACACGGCCAAAAGCTGGTTGTCGCTGAGAATTTAGAAATGAATTGTGACTTTTGCTGACATCTCGACAACAAAGACTTAGATCAAAGAATAGAGCTCACCATACCATTCCTTATCATATTTCTGCACAGTTCTTCATTTTAGCGCCAATAAATACAATTTCTTATAAAAAGGCCCTAATTTGTGGACTAACTTTCCAAATCCTTGGTCAGCAATGGCGGTGAATTGACTTTTACCTATTTTCCCTGTGGTCAAGTTTTTTCGCATAGATAAATACTCCTATTTATAGCTATCTTTTTTCACAGTCAGCCATTTTCCCATTATTAACTTTTTACAGGCACCACTTGTCTCGAGTCCCAGTCCAAAGATTTCAGTAGTGTTCTGTCGGTGCTCAGCAACCTAAAGGTTTGGACCCTGTTCACTTCTAAATTTTTCATTTTCTCTCAACTCAAATATTTCATTCTAGGCCCGTGAAAGCAATGCCAATCGTCCAAAACCAAACGCTCCTTCCAGCTCTATGAACCGCCCTGCTGTCTCCACTACTTTGTCGCATAATGGAAAACCTGCTCGCACCAATTTGAATTCCGGCTACAGTCGTTACGACCAGGAAATTTTCCAGAAAGAGCCAGTGGCTGACTTCCAAATCGAAACTGGTCTCTCTTTCCACGGTAATGTTTTGGATACAACCATAGATAGTGTTTTCCCAATTTCATATTTCACTTGTTTTCTTACACTCAAATTTTCCACACTACAGGCACCGACATTCGTGAGATGAGGAATAGCAGTGTGGCCAAACCGTTTGGAGGAGGAGGAGGACAAATGCAGCACAGTCAAAATCCACAGTCTTCTTTTCGGGGCTCCTCTTCCGAAAATATGCTGGAGCAGAAGCCTCTGATCAACGGAATCCCAAGTAGACCTGGTTGGTTTTAGTTG
>JAKMXJ010015113.1:0-11932 GCA_029339935.1 Anguina tritici
TATTTTAAATTGTATATGTGTTCCTTTGGAACACATATTCTGGTTAGTACAAAACTGGTTTAAACGGAACGGGCGAGTCCTTACAGTTATAACTTTGATATATACACACGCAAAAGTTGAAACAATCATATGGATAAAAAAGGATAGCGAAATGCGCCTGTAGCCAAGATGTCCAATTCAGATAAATTCATTTGAATTGGAGGGATCTGGAGATTCTGGAAAGTGAAGGGATGCTATTTTTGATTTCTTAGTTAAAGTTAGCTTATCTTTTAATCTAAAAAATGGCCAAGAATTTTGCCAGTAGATTATGAATGGCTTCGGCAATAATTCAGATTTAGACTTGAGAGACGAGCCAACGCAGCGAAGAAAGAAAGAAAGTATCTTACAGTTTAAATTTTTGGCTTACTTAAACGCGACCTAAGAACCAGATTGAGACTGAATCTAAAAGAGTGCGTAAGACACCGAAATAGTTTCAGTCTCGTTATGTGTCTGAGCTACCCTTGGTCTCCAGAATATTAAAGAAGGTATTTCGCATACATTTAACGGGGTTTGCGTTACAAAACTTAACCAAATTTTCTAAATAAATCGCAAAATATTAGTTAGGAGCTTATTTTACGAGCCAAATGTAAAATAAGCGAAGATATTCACTCCATAATTCTAGATCCAAAATATCGAGTATTGCTTGGATAAATTGAAAATGCAAAGAAAAATTCCAGAACCTTTGAAGAGAAGTTCCCAAGCATATTTGCAAACAGTGGAATGATGTAAAAAAAGCTGAAGAGATAGGGAAACTTGCAGGAAAATCTTCCTCTTCTGTGTGCAAAAGCCTTTCTACAACCCGAAATAATACTTTCTTCTCGTTCCTCTTTCCCCTAATTATATGTAAAATGAGATTAGGAGTAGGGGCACAAACTCACCAAGGTCAGCTCGACAACAAGGAAAAAAGTGTCTGTGATCGAATCAACACTCTCCAAGCACTCCAGCCTCGAGCAGGCTCTTCAAGCAGCTCAACACATACTCACATTTCCTAAATAGCTATCTCTTACAGCTTGCAGGTTTAAATAGCAAAGCCTCTTCACACAAAAATATGCAAGAGAAAGACAAGTATGTCAGTTTTTGGGTTAGATTTTGTGCCCTGGTGACCGGTAGAACACATTGGTCCTATAAAAGGACGTACATTTCGCTCCACTTTTTACGGCGCATCAGCGGCTGGTTTACAACTGTTAAATAAGGACAGACGACCAAGAGGCGACCAAAGTTTCGAACTACTTTTTCCTTTTTATTACAAAATTAGAAAAAAGGGAAAGCCCAGCAGACAACGTTTTCTAATTTCCATACAAAAACCTGTTAGATCTGGTGGATGAGGGGAAGTTTTAGTATTCGCATAAAGATTTCAATGGGAGCTAATTAAGGAGGCTTGTTGTTGACCTCTATGCACCACACACTCATCTAGCGGTAAATGTTTGGGTGTTAACACAAGAATGTAAATATGTGTTTCATTTTTCTCAAGATTGCTGAGACGTTTACGAGTTGTCTGAACCAAATTTGCGCGAATCGCAATAAAAAGTTAGTTTTAAATTGAATTAAAACAAAGGAAGAAAAAAGATTAAGGCGATGCTCTTCCCTGACTAAATACATATCTGAGTAATTAACCAAGTTTATTTGTCAAACAGCTGAAATTGAACTACAGTGGAACCTCGATTTAACCACACTCAGGCCTGTCTCGAGACCTTGATATAACGACACCTCAACTTTTTGACTCAACAATTCAAATTTAAATATAAAATTAGCACGTAAATTATATTACATATATTTCAAATTTGCAATTAAACTAAAACCCAAATCAAAGTTCAGTAAAAGTACATTGCCCTTCTGCCGGTATTTTATTTGAGTACAAGACAAGGATAAGCGTGGGCCATGCCCACCCACAGATAAAACATTACAAAGAGAACTAGAATCTAGATGATGAGCTGCCACTGCTTCTGGAAGACCTCGGCCTACTGGATGGGCTGGGGCTGTTGCATCTGTATGCCTAGTTGGAATGAAGACTGGTTCATCTGGATAGACTGGATAGCAGACCGGAGTATATGGCTGAACTGGTTTTCGTTGCATCTGGCTGGGACTTCTGGGCTGGCCGGAACTGACATCTTGACCGGTGCTTGCCGGAGAGAGCTTGAGTGCGACAGGGGAGCGTGATATCGGTAGACTGTAACAGTGCGTGTGGCTCGGCTACTGGCGGCTGGAGTGCAATCAGATCTGCAAATTAAGTTACCCCGGCTATCCACCCTATCTGGAACAACTGGGTCCAAATCGTCGATCAACTGGATATTCAAAAGTTTCATAGAGGTCTGACTGACTGGTGCCCTATTTTCCTGGATAAGAGATCCTTGGATCTCCTTGATAGTGTCTGGGTCGACTCCATTTAAAACCATAAGCTGGAAAATCCTAGAACTTCTGGAATATCTGGTAGACTCTTACCTTAAACTGGTAACTGAACCGGATGATCCCGAGTTCCTCGATGTTCTTGAACTAGAAGCATAATGACTGGTATTTAAGCTAGACTCATAAGTTTTTCTGGTGTTCGGTTTACCGCTACTAGACATGCTAGGCTTTCCGCCACTGGATACACTGCCATTCACTTTAGGAATAGGAACCGAAAAGAACTGGTGATATATAAACTCACTAACCTTTTAGAAGGAGAGCATCATTGAATTTGGCGACATTACGATATCAGAGACTGCGTCGGCACTCCTAATAAAAGTTATTGTTATTTTGCATGCTTTACTGTAAAAATTGCCCTCAAATGTTAATCATTTTTACAGAAAATTTCAAAATTATGCTTTTAAACCATAGTAAAGTCTGATTTAGAGATCTCAAAAAGATCTTCAAGAGCGCCGCCGCTAGCGCCGGACCTTTAAAATTTTTAGAGCGCCGGCGGATTTCAAAAACGAGTGCCAGCGCCGGAAAAAGCGCTGGCGCTGGTGCAGGAATCGTCATGAGCATTTGGCCAAATCCTTCTTGTCGGCCAAATGATTCAGCCAATTGGCCATTGGGCAACCCTTGGCAATGCTAAGAATTGATTTGTATGGATGTCATCCATCATTCCTCACTCTATTTTCACGCCTCAATTAACTCTTTCTCGCATTCTTTATTTGAAGAAGAACTTTGTCGATCCCATCATTCGGGTTAGGCTTTTAGACTATTTTGCGTTTTGGACAAGCTGACAGTCTCAAAACGCGTAAGCCGCGGGTTTTAGGATTTTTAACACACTGCAACCAAACGACTCTTACCCATAGAATTTATGTACAAGTCACACATAACACCAATAGCGTAGGTCAATTAGTCAGAAATTTTCTTTCTCATTTTTCAATCTTGCTCCAGAGGGTCCTTTATTAATAGAAAAGAACATTGCGCCTTTTCAGAGAAATACGTTATGTTAAAATGTTTTGAGAAGCCTGGGTTCCGTACAGCTCACTCATTCCCGCTGAAAAGAACGGTACAAAAAGAATTTGAAGAAGATCAGAAATAATTTGATGGAAAGGTCCCACTAAGTTGTCTACAGAGTGACGAAAAAAATAAAGCTATTTTGAAAGTTGTTTCTCTACAAGTTTTTATATTGTTTTTGAAACATGAAATATATCGTAGAAAAGACAGCGCTTTCGATCAAAGGAGGTCGTCTCAATTGGACAAAGGAGGGTGCGAAAAAGTCACTTGCAAAAAACGTGAAAAACCACATTTTCCTTGACAAAATTCAACAAATAACAGAATACAATTGATAAAAATTTCAGATTTTATTGAAGTATTGCCGAAAGTGTCTTCCTTCCTGTCCCATACACTCCTGAAGCCTTGGCTTGAACTCATTCATCCATCGAATAGTCATCAAAGTCAGTTCGTCCCAGAATTTTTGGATTGTGAGGGAGATGAATTCCTGAAAGTCTTGGTGGGCTCTTCACCAAATATCGAATCATCTCAATCTTATCTTGAGTGCTTGCAGTAATTGGAAGACCACTCCTTCTCGATTTCCTTCTTGACCCTGAAACAAAAGTTGAAAATTCAAGCAAAATGAAAAAAATGACAATAATTATAATGGAAAAAGACCAAGGCAGAAATGAGTAAGGGCGAACCAAGGCATATTTTGGCACTGGGTTCTCCAATAGATCCAAAACGACTTTCAAATATAATGTCCTTTTGCCTCAATTTTTGTAAAAAACATGATTTATTGTCTGGAACTGTTTAAAGTTACTTCTTTTATCGTGTTAAGCATAAAAAAGCAAGTTGGGATGTGATTTGGGTTAATTTTCAAAAACTTTGAGTATGGGGGGCTATAAAGAAATTGCGGTTTTTGGATCTGTAATTTTTCCCCTGGATGTAAATAATTTTGCCCTTGAAAATACGTCTCTTCGATTTTACGCCAGCTCCTTTCGAAAAAGGTGGCGTGAAATCGAACTTAGAGTGTACTTTGACAAAACAAAGCCAGATTGAACGCCAAAAAGTCGAAGGAACACACCTGGCTAGAATTATAGGTTAATCTCTGCCTGCTCTATTATATAACAAGCAGCCTTACAAAGTCGGTCAGTATAATTATCGGTTATTCTTTTGGAACTGTTACTTTTGAATAGCCTCACCTTATGCACATGACAAATTTGCAGTGCATTATGTAATCATTAAAATGCTTTATCTTCTTCATTGTTGATTAATATCCAAATAAACTTTCCTTTGGATATCCCAGTCTCTTCCTGTTCATGGCAATTTCAAGGGGTTTAATGAGTGGGGGACCATTACTTTCATCAATAAGTTTCGAATAAATTTTAATTAGAGATGGAGTCGGGATCGGGAATCAGGATCCCGATCCCGGTTTTTGATCGGGATCCCGATTTATTTATTTTTAAATCCCGACCCGGAAAAATTTGCCTTGTCAAATCCCGATATTGCCAAATCTCCGTCACTAATTTTAACATTTGTGTTGAAATATTTGAACTTTGTAATTTTTCAATGGAATTTCTCATTCTATATAAAAAATTAAAGTTTGTTTCTGTGCAAGTTTAGGTGATTCCCACAGATTTAAAAATAACAATTGCCATGATAAGCTACAAAGTCTCTTTAAAGGGGGCATGGGGATTTAAAGGGGCATGGTCACGGTTTCATTAGAAATTGTCTAAATTTAAATTGGCCCAATAGCACAGGTGGGTATTGGCACGAAACATCTTTAAAAAAATCTTTTGCGTCAAACAAAGATTCTAAGCACACAGGACAGTTGGTCATGGCTTTCTTCAAAATGTTTAATATTTTTAAATAAGTACCCATCTTTACTAGAATTTCTTATTCTGATGCCCCTGGTAGGCAAATGTCCACCGAAATCCGAAAACAGAATTTCGAAAAGATACTTAGTTGCTGATATATAACCCAAAGCTGGACCATTGTCATCTTTAAACAGAGAACATCCAGTTTTTGGTCACGTATCAGCAGCCAAGCATCTTTTTGAAATGCTGCGTTTATTTTCGGATTCCTGAGGACATTTTGCCTACCGGGAGCCCTCAGAATAAAAAAATCCTAGCAAAAATTGGTACTTTGATTTCGGAATATCAAAGATTTCGAAAAAAACCCATGGCCAAATATGTTTTACCCAATTTAAAATAGCTAAAAGGGTTTGTTCAAACGTGTTTCATGCCAAAACCTACGTGTACTATTGGGCCCGGCCAATTTAACCTTAAACAACTTCATATAAAGCCGTGAACATGCCTCTTTAAGAGGACTCTAGTCCTTTAATTGATCCATTTAATGGGGCTTCCTCAAGGATCGATTTATAGGAAATATTCGGTAAATTATTATTATTCTGCAAAAAAGACCCAATCACTTTGAGGAACTTAGCAGATTTTTGAAAAAATTAGCTAAATTCCTAACTTTCTAATGTACTTGCTGCCTTTTTCCCCTATTTTTAAACTTCTTCTCAGTGTTGAGAGCTATCTATTTTCTTTCTACATCTCTTTTTTCTGTAATGCTTAGCTAACGAGGCAAGAAATTATTGCCACAGCTGGACATAGACACCAAAAAGCTTAGGCAGACATCCATCAACAGCCAAAAAGTGTCACATAAACAAAACATATTTTTGAGGCCATTTTCTTGCAACCCCATCTCCAAAGTGGAACTAATAAAAGCTGGTTTGCACCACAATTAATTGAGAAAACCATCTGGTTGCTGCTCCTGTTGTTTTGCTTTAATCCTGCATTGTTGCTCCCAAATAGAGTGGATATATTATATTTGGGTGGTGCGAGCAGGGAAGAGGAGGAAGAAAAGCAGCAACAACTCCTCTTCCCCTGCAGAATATCGATTGCCTTCACATGCAAAATTGCTGCTTGCCTCATTCAAGGGACTGCTACCGAACTTTCCCCCTTCCTCACTTTTCCCTCCCTCACTTTCTTGTTTGTTTAATAATCCGACCATTCAACTTTAATCTCCACAAAAATGTCTTCTTCTTGTTTAACCGAAAAGACAACAACATGTTGTAATATCTCCCCACCACTTTTTACCCCTCTAAACAAACAATCTATTAGAAGTCTCTGAATAATAAGCCAAATGGACTTTTGTGGGTATGCGAGAGGACTGGCTTTTTGAAACTCCGGTCTTCAATGAGGCATTTGTGTGGCTGTCCTCCGGTCTTGCTGCCAACTCCCAGCTGCTCTATCAGTGGGATCTAGCCCTGATTTTATCTGTTACTCTAGTACTATACCTCAGCACCGCCCTCCAAAGAATTTATATTGTTGGTGGTAAGCCAGAAAAGAGGCCACGGATTGTAGTTGTTGTGGGCAGTGATAGCAGACATGATGCCTTCAACACACTGAAGGTGAGCTACAATCTTCTATTTATTCTTTTAAGTTTATTACAGCCTAATTTTTTTTGCTATTTTTTTTGGTTTCTTTGGGACAATCTGGGACGAGAATTTTCTTTTCTGGTAATCTGCTTTTACATTACTTTTGCAGTTAAACGTTGATTCAAAATTTTGTGACTGTGTTCTGCTATTTATATCTGTTTTGATAACATCTAAATCTCGTGAAATTTGATTCTAGACTGATATAACCCCTTCACCCGAGTAACTTTTTCAGGTTTTAACATCTTCTAAGCAATTTCAATAAAGATGTACTGAGGCACTTTCATAGATGAAAAGTCAATTTTTTTCAAAAAGATGACCAAAAATTGACTTTTTGCTTTGGTCCCCCCAGTGAAAGTCACCTTATTTATAGGTACCTTATCATACTTTCATCGCTGAAACTTTACAAAAAGAGTCTCTAATGCATGATTTGTCAAGAGTCTTGCTCGGATTCATCTCGCAGGTAAGTCTGTGCGCGCATCTCTAGCCCTAGGGCTTTGGAGTTTGGGGTTGATGCGCACGTACCGGAGACATAAATTACTCGGAAATAGCTCTGGATGCATGAAAATAGTATGCACACCAGAGTTTCGGTTCTTTTCGGTTATCAGGAGACCAGTTAACTATGCTTTTTTTACTTTTCGTTTTCAGGAATCAACAACAAATAACTATTCAACGGATAATTAAGCGAATTGCTCTATTTTGGTTCTTTTAGGTTATCCGGGGCACCAGTTAAGTATTCATCTCAGCTTTTTTGTTGGTATAAGCATTTGTAAATTACTTCTAAAAACAGTAGCTTCAAATATCCGTTGAATAGTTATTTGTGGTTGATTCATGAAATGGAAAAGTAAAAAAAGCATATTGAACTGGTCCTTCGGACAACCGAAAAGGACCGCTTTTCTTTCAACGTTGTACACGCTGAGAAATAAAGCCTTGCTTTGACTAAAAATTGACCAAACACCTTGCCTTGAAACCTTAATTTTTTCATAAACATTGGTCATCAAAACTTTTTATCACGCATTTTTAAACGTGTTTTTTTAACAACCAAAAGGTTTACAGCTGTTTACCCTTTGCATTTATGGTTTACCATTGGTTTTGTGTGTCGCTTGCTCTAGTCCTATTGTAATTTGTTGACGTTAGTCTATTTTATTTGTAATTCAGCGTTTTGTCGTTTTCACTTTTCATACAGGAAAATAAACAAATTTATCGAGTGGATCTATTAAAATAGCTGTACTTCAGTAACTGTGAATAATTTGGAGAATATAGCAGTGGATTTGGTCCAGAAGGACATTTTGATCTAAAACTAATTGATCAAAAAATAAGTTTTTGCAAAAAATTCCAATTCCACTAAAACATTCAAAATCCCGCCAAAAACCCATTGCTAATCGAAATGGTCGCTAATTGATTGTTTAACATAACCACCCACCTTTTCAACAATACAGGGTGGGGCAAAAATGCTAACTCACTTAACTTTTACTCTTTTCGTTTTTTTCTATCTTTTTGATGTCAAATTTTTTGTTTACAGTTAAAATAGCAGAAATGCGTCCAGCCATTGTTGAACTGCACGAAAAAGGACCTTCGTTACTGTTGTTGTTGATCTTTTTTCTTGTTTATTTGCAAAATTGTTGTTTATTTGCGGTTGAACAAATTGAGTTAGCAATTTTGTATAATTTTACTGATCATATCCTAGAAGAACCCAAAGAAATGGTATGTGATGTTAACATTTGGAAATGCTTCTTCAAGCTTTCAGTATATCAAAGACCAAAGACCAACCATAAAACCTGTCGAACCTATGGATATTTGCCATCTTTCAACTAACTTCTTGGCAACCACTACCACCATCATTATTCAAAGGCCAACCAAAAGACTTGAGAGATCTTAACAGATAACCCCCTTACCCCTCGGGTGTCTGACCAGCCGGCCTCCAATAAAACAAATTATTGCCAGATCGTGAGAAGGGCAGAACAACAAGGGGAGGAAGCACTGCTTTTTAAGGCGCTTTGTCCTCCTCGTAACTATAGTTACTATTACTACTGGTCAACTCGAGGGCTAGAGAAGAAGCTAGGGAAAGAGGAGTGGCCACTGCCTCAAGCAATTTGTGGCAATAATTTGGAGGAAGTCTACTTATTTTTTAATTACTTAGCCTCACTAACTCTCATTGTGTATTGTTGGGTGAAATGAGCGAGAGATTGGTTGGAGGTGCGGCCAAGCTTTCTTTTACCTTTGCAAACTATCTCCTTTTGATCAGAGCTGTCTGGACAGATGGCTGCAAGAGCAAAGGAGGAATCCTGTAATTATTGCCTTTGTTAGCGAATGCTCTTGTTCACACCTTCGGTGGCACTCATGCACTTAGTAAGCTAGCTATAACATTTGGCTTAGGGAAACTCCTTTTTTTTAATATTTGCTTTTTTATTGAGTGTAGAACACAAATTCGGGTTTCTTCCAGGGTTTATTCAACTTTCTAACTCTTAGCAAAGGAGGTTGCAGACACTTACAGAGTCTAAAAACAAGCATAGTCAACTCTCTCTATTGCGTCCGTTCCTCAAATTTGACTCACAGATGGGTCCCACGATTTTTATGCCAATTTTCCGGCGGTGCGGAAATTTCGAGTCGCCAAAGTCGGGTCAAACAAAATTGGGCCAGATATTAAATATATGTCTTTTCGCTTATAAATTGATGAGGTATCGGGTGTCATTGGGCTACCCACATTTTATTCAAGTGGCTTATCCAGTTTCCAGGTTAGCCAAGTGGTGGTTTACTTTTGAAGAATAGGTACTCCAGATTTTGGGGTGTCGCGTCTGAAGCCGCGAAAACCATTAAAACAATTTTTATTCTTTTGTGTACTTTTTGTATTGAATTTTTATGTATTTTTTGCATGCTCATTGCATGACAATTAATTAAATAAATTTAATTTCATGCTAATTGCCTACTATGCTGTGGGTCGAATTTGAGGAAGGAGCGCAATAGAGAGAGTTATCTGTACTTTTTGAGTCTCTAGTCATAAAGAAAAATCTTTCATACTTTTGCTTGAATCACCTCAATGTTGAAGCTCAAAGCTCAAGACACAACTGAAAACTCGATTTATCCCCTTTTTTGCTATTTTTGAACCTTTAGGTTTCAACTTTTTGATACCCAAGGCTTTGCTGGCATAAAGAGGATAGCAAGGCAAACCTTTCGAACAGAAAAACTTGTTCAGAGAAAATAATAAATTCCAGCGCTCATCCAGTTCTGATGGAAGGCTAAAGAAAACTTTTATGTCCGGTGAACTAGGGGATGGAAGACAACTTAGCGTACTCCACCCCTCCACCTCTGTGTCCCTGCCCCTGCTGACAGTCTCAGCCGATGGTAGGTGACTAATTGGTACAACTAAGATAAAATCCAAATTATTATTTTTTCAAGACTTATATCAAGTGCCTTTTGACCTGAACAACTACAGGCGCAGAATAGATGCTGGGGTGGAGGAACAGCGCCGCCAACGGGAAATTCTTGAAGGACTCCAAGATAAAGTAAATTATTCCTGTGTTAAACCATCAATCTAAATATTTGCTTCAATCACAGGTGTTGAAATGTCGATTAAAGTCAGCTGAATCCAGAACAGCAGACTCAAGAGGCAGTAAACTGAGCCTTGGAGAGCAGGAATACCCTCTAGTGCCTTTCTCTCTCATTGACCAGGCTTCCACTTCCAAGTCCATAGGTTTTTCTCGAAATATTAGGTAGGCTATTTGTGCAATTTGTTGCTAAAGTGAGACCTTATGGGGTTTGGGCTAGGCGCGCTGTGCCCCTACCAATTAGACTCTTTACAAATATTGCATTTAAAAACTGTTTTGCACGCCCCCAGTAAAAAAAATTAGGTATAGTACAAATGTTTCACTAAAGACCATTCTGACGAAAAAAGGACAAAAACCTGATATAAAAAGCTAATACCTTATTATCTCTTATGGAGCCCTATGGGGCTTTATTTTTTAACTCCTCCAAAGAGGTGAAAGGTGTGAAGAGGCAAAAGGTGTCAAAAATTAGGATAAAAACTTGATCGACCTGACCAAAGATCAAGCGATGCACACTTCACAAAGTTTATAATACAATTTTTTACAGCTCGTCTTCGCCTGGATTACACCTCGTAGAGTCTAGTGTTGGATATCCGAGAGCAACTAGCACCCCCAACAGGAATGTGGACAACATTCACCACCACTCCTCCTCCTCCACTCGTCTAATTCAAAAAGAGCATGGCGATCATGAAAACATTCACAATTTCGGGGAACAGCTCCGCAATGAACAGCTACGGTACTTTTGGCAAGATAAATAACCATATTTATGTTAATGATTACTCGTAGAAACTTGTTCTTGGAGGAAATGGTAGAGACCTTGCGACACCAAGTGGAGACAACCCTCGGCAGCAATGAAGTGTTGAGTGCGGACATTGTGCACCTGAGTGAGTGCTTGCAACGTGAGAGCTTTGCGAGGAGGGAAGATGCTGGGATAGCAGCTGACAGAACAATGGTTCATTTTTATACAATAGGACACTGAAAAACTCAGCTTTTTAAAAAATTCGAAAAACATAGAGATCTTTACATTGGGCAGATATTACAGTAGTTTTTTGTTGGTGTTTTGCATGCAAGCTAGTACTCAAAAGCAACCAAAGTCTAAACTAGATTTTTAAATGTAACATGCACGTAAAATACTAGCGAATAGGCTGAACAATGCTAAGAGTTCGACTCGATACAAAACTGACTCGAGACGATTTTTTGGCGGGATGTCAAAATTTTGAACTAAAAACTTCACAAGCCTGTGTTTTTAATTTCAAATCTTTTTCAGAAACACATTTTATGTACTAAAATATGTTGTTGAGCCCGAATCCCCCGAGATTTGGTCAAAAAATCACTGCATGCTGAGTATGACTATTTTCAGCATGGTGCTAAAAAATTGACGTCTTACCGTCTCTTGCGGATACCTCAGCAACCAATGGTAATTTTGACTATCTCTCAACGGGTTTGGATTTAGAAGGACATTTTGGGGCTCTATATGTGTTCGCCCGCCCCCCGAAAAAAATATGCCTTGGTCCCCCCTGTTGTT
>JAKMXJ010015353.1:0-10473 GCA_029339935.1 Anguina tritici
AAAAGTGACCTAAAAACTCGGTGTTTCCCACGAAAGCAGCGACATAGTAGAGTTAGATTTCAGATAAAGTTCCTTTTTAAGCCTTGTCATCAAAGAACTATCAAAGATCTGAAAGTGCATTTATAGCCTTTTACTTCTGCGCGAAAGAATTACAGCCATCGACGCCAACACCGACTATCCTGTGGACCTCTTCAGGGCACTCAATCTGCTCAAAAGATCATGAGCAGAAGTCAGCACATAAACCATCGTCAATTGCTTTGGAAAAGCTGGGTTTTTCAAGATTTCTAAAGACATCCTGGCACGTTCCGAAAGACAATGTTTTGTTTACAACAATTTTCATAACCATCTTTGGTGATACCACTGTACGACGCTAAATCATATAACAGGCAAGGCGCACCACCATCATTTAACTCGTCTCAGACAAAAACTATTTCAAGACCTGATACAAATTAAAGGACAATTGTCAAAAATTAAGCGCCAGAAAGAGAAATTTTCGGCTAGAAAAAAGTATAAGGAGACAGAAAAAGTAATTGAAGTCCAAAAAAGAACTGTCTTCTTACTTTCCAAACGATTCGCAAGAAGTGAATCAAGCAAAGCGTGATGGCTGAACGAGATAAGTAAAATAGGCTCGTATGGAGGACAAAAATAATTCTTTATTAGTCTTAGTGAGACGTAAGTGAGATATTCAGAAGAGGAGCTGATTCTTGGTTCCGTCTTCCAACTTTTTCAGTATCTCAGCAGCATCCTGAAATTACAAGTTACATCTTCGTTTTGTAAAGAAGACGCCCACTAAAGGTTCAAAAGAAGTACCATTTATAGGAAAAAATTAAATAAAACATGAAATTTTTCAAGAATAAGAAAAAAGAATGCTCCCCACACTTGAAACTGAAAACATACATCAATGACTTCACTAGGGAAATCGCACATTTTCGCGATCCATACTCCAAAAGACTTGTCCGCAACGCCTAAAGAGAATTTATCAAAGTTCATACTAAGTGAAAGCCTCCACTTTCACTCTTGTGTCTCCCAACCATCAGTTCTCGACCGTTAACTCATCAATTAAACATCACTCGTCAGGGAGATTTCCTTTCAAACAAGTTAGATATTTGCAACCGGAAAGTGTATTTTTGCAGATATCTAAAAGTCACCCGGTTTAAAAGCTGTCCCGTCAAGCAAAGGTGGTTGGGGAGTTTGTATGTAGCCGATCGAAAGTTTTTAAAGCTACCTTCTGAGACCTGATAAAGTAATGTCAAGGTACCATCCTCGTTCACGATTGTATCGACCTTCAGATTGTTCACGACATCAGGGTAGCGCTCTATAAAAAGAAATTCATTAAGGAAAAAAATTAGAAAAATACCTTTCAAAGATGACAACTCGTGGAAGTGAGTTGCAAAGATACAGACGCATTTGACTCTTGTCACGATCTCCCTAAAATTAGTTCGTCACAATTAAAGACAAAACCCTAAGTAGAAAATCGTTTAAAAGGGTAAACGGGGACTTTAAGGGACAATCAAACACAGGAAATGTGGCTAATTTAACTTAGGGATAAAATATTTCTGGTCGATATTACAGAGGATTTCCACATTCTAAAGAAGACTCATGTCCGATAAACTTGACTCCTCATGGAGTCTAGTCCCATTCTCTGCTTTTAAAACTCTGGCCACCATCGACAAAAGACTTACTCTGCGATCGCCCAAGCCAGTCCAAATCCATCATAGGTGCTGGTCCCTGCAAAGTTAAAATAGAAACGAAATTGCGCTGCCACAGTTGCCCAAAAGATGTAACTCCACAGCTCAGGGCGGTTGCCCAAATTTTTAAACTTTTTGCTTTTATATTGATGACTTCTTTCTTTTAGTTAAGTTTTCAATTGAGACGAAAAATAAGTCCAATAATTTAAAGGGAAAATTTTATGCATAAAGGTCGACAAAAAAATTTCTAAAGTTTGGCTGTGACCTTAACAGTAGAACTACATTTACCTCTTCCTAGCTCATCAATCACAATAAAAGAATTCTCCGTAGCGATTTCAAGCGTAGTCGCGCAGTCGCACATCTCAGCCATGAATGTGGAAATGCCCTGAAAAAGCTACTAGACACAAATGCACGAAATATGCGGCCCACCTTGAACTGATAATCTGCAGCACCAACTCTGCAAAAATTTGAAGAAAAATAGCCATGTAAACAGTTTACATGAAAATTGAAACCTGGTAAAAATACCGTCAATTAATGAGAAACGTGCAGATTGACATGGAACGAAGCAGCCAATTTGTGCCTATGCTTTCAAATTAAATACGAACAAAGAAAATATCTCGCAGAAAAACCGGTTCTTATCCCTTTGTCTAGCATGCACGCACTTTTTTCTGATCTTCTATATAACTATAACTCATTGAGTCGACTTTATTCATTCAAAAACACTTCTTATCCTGAATGTATCAAAGCAACAACCATTTGCTCAACCAGTTAACTTAGGTTCATGAAGCTGTGGACATAATGTAAATTATGTGATAAGAACCGGATGGTAGATAACGACCAAAAAACCCACCATAAACACGGTCAAGGCAGCTGCCTTCAGATAAGTGCTTTTTCCACCCTGAAAACATGACATATGGCTTTTCTACTCCTTCGTTAAACCAATTTAGACCATGTTTGCTCCAGTGAGCAGCACGAATCTGGACTTAGGATTAGAAGCCCTTGTCAAACGCACATCGTTGGGAATATACTGCATATTGGGAGACTGCTCAATCATAGGATGCCGACATTGCAGTAGTTCAAAAACACCGGTACCTAAAACACGATGAAAATTGCAAAAAAATCAGAAAAAGCGCAAACAAGCCTTTTTCCAAAATTTCAGGTCGAGCATACATGGAGCAAGAACTGGCCACAACAGCGAAAGAGATAAGCACATCCAGAACACCTATTCTCTCAGAAAGACGCTGGAATGCAGGCACATAACCACGACAGGTTTGAATTACTTGGTCACTTAGCTTCTTCTGGTAAGTATCATAGGCTGTCTGAAGCTCGCAGAATTCTACATTCAACTCGCCAAGGAAGTTGCTCAGAAAATGTACACCATCACCTTAATTTAATATTGGGCACGCGCCTTTAACATGATTGACAAAAGGAAGGTTCCTTTCCAAAGAACGAATAATTTAGTCGAAACTTTTTTCAAAAGGTATTGTTGACGTAAGCGTTTAAACAAGCCATCCTGCAATTTCCTCTTCTACATACCCTTCGTCGTCCTTGTAGCAGTGATCTTGCCTCGAAGTGTTTGTTCAACCCAAAATAATTTCTTCATCAACAAATTTCCAAAAAATTAATTGATTAGACTTACCTTAGCTGTGACTTTGAAGTAGTACCCCTCACTGGAATAATCCATTCTTATGCTGTCACAATTGAGTTTTCTGCTGTAAGAAGCGCGTTCTTCATGAGCTTTTTCATCAATAACGCGCAACTTCTCAGCCAATTCTTCCAGACTGGGATCAATAGATGGATTAATTCTGTAGCTCCCATTCCGCTCAAAGAATTCCAAGTCGACTGTTTTCGCAATTAATTTTGCGAAATTACCAAGCTCATGCGCGCTATGTTCAAGTGGTTCCTGAAAATTACTTTCGTGTTACAAGGAAAACGCATTATTGCATATAACTACCATAATGAGATCATTCACCGACGCCAGCCGATTGTTATCCAAACCTACGTCCCGAAGTTCCTTTAGCAAGGAATTAAATGAATTTAAAACATTGAGAAGCTGGTATAAGCGATGGCAGTCCTGAAGCTTTCAAAATTATATGGTGGGGCAAAAAATCGTCCCTTTATCGTTTACTCCACAACTATTCCGTGGGTCGCACACAACAAATCGTATATGTGGACTTAGTTTTCGATACTGTATTATAGTGTATAAAGGTACATATGCAAGAAACGCGAAAAAATAGTGCTTATTGGTCTAGCTCGTGATCGTGACCCTCATGCGCAGCTGGCGTTGGGAAAAACCACAAGGGAACCAGTAAAAAAGGACTGGTCTCGTAATTTCCCCTTCTTTGCCGTCAATTATACATTAGAAATTACTGTCATACACCCTGGAAAGAATGCCAAATCCGTTCCACCTTAAATTGTACCTATCATACGCGTAACGGAACTTCTCCAAGCCCTCATTATACATTTGGCGTATTATCACACGAAGAACATCGAATAAAGACCAAAATGTGCACCTGCAATGAAGCTTTATTCTGCATCAAACGCCGAACGAGAAAAGATATGTCAGGAATGCGGCGTAGCAAATCCTCGTGTAGTTTCTGACGAGCTGAAGAACAATTGGCAAAGACCTCTACCACATCTAAAATTTTTTGATATCCCCCAAAATAACTTTCAGGAATTACCAAGACGCTCTTGTATTTGCCCTGAACATACGCTTTTAGAAATTAATTACCGCCGGAAATCGAAGATTAAAACTTGCGTAAGTCGAACAGAGGACGTCTGACCCAATCCTTAAGCTGTCTTCGGCCTGGTTGTGAGCGACACCGGTTCAGGTGATCGTACAATGTCGTACATGAATTGTTTCTTGCACTCATATCTAAAAGGTATATGCCTGTAAAAGAAGGCGTTTCATCCCCTCTGAAAACACCTGATTCATCATTCGCAGAAAAAACTTCCAGGGCTTGAAGTGTCTGCACAAAATTTTAGACTTATATTCGAAATCAAAACATCAACATAAAAGGTTTAAGCGACCAACCGAATTACTTGTGTACCTAGAGAAAGTGAGATTACTGCGTGGCTATAAGAAGCAAAGTTTACTAAGCCACTTTTCTTTCCTCAGCCCTATCACCTATCCGACGAGCACTTTTGAATAAAAATATTGTAACTTCAAATTTCCAAGATAATTCTGCCCAAAACAGAAGGTGGTCCAATCTGCTTGTGTTTTTAAATCTTTGCGCAGTTTTCGAAACAATTGCCAATCGTTGCAAACAGCGCGTGAACATTATGCGGAATTTTATTTTTTTGCAAATTCCGACATCCCTACTCCAAAGGCTTTTTCCTTGCCTGTGGTCATTTCTTTGTGGACGTTAAGAGAAGTCGACACAAGCAGTGTTTTAGGAGAAGAAAATCTATTCGAGACTACACAGAAATAATCGACGAAAAAGAAGCAACTTCATCATTTCGGAGGTTCATTTAGAAGCCCAAACTTTTAAAGAAGTGAGCGAATTACGTACACCGGGCAAAAATAAAAAAGAGATTTGTTGACCAACGACGTGAATACGTGGACTTATTTTCGAAAAGCAGCCAGGAAATTGTAGTATTAGTCACGGGATCAGAGCTTCCCAAAGTTTTGTAAAATAGCTTTTTAGACTGTACTTATTATATTCCAAAGCTAAAATGTTTTCCGAAAGTTGCTCCTAATTTTCGTTGGAAATCCTGGAACATTTTCACTTCCCCAACTAAGTGCTCTTTTAAAAGTTTTAAAATTTCACAAACTGAAGGGCTTATCTCCCTGCAGGATCATTCTGATTGCAAAATAACCCTGTGACCCCCCTTCAATTCGTGAATACAGAAACTTATGGTATATATGTTTCGCAGTAAGCAAAAATTCTCTAAGACCTTCCTAAAAATGTTGAGAGCAACCTTGGCAAACAAATGAACTCTGAATATGCAATAAAAAGAGTCCTAAGAAGACTTACAAAATCCTGGGGAGCCCTGTTCCCATACCTATATGCATCTGTGCAGCTTTTCAAGGATTTAACGACAAAGTTGGAAATGTTATCTTGCTATCTACATTCTGGGGCCTACTGCATGAATATGCTCGATAGGGAACGCAACAGAAGGAAACGATAGAAGTACAGATTTTGAAATAGTGAAATTTTAAAGGCCATACTGGAAATTTAAAAAAGTTCCAGAATCCGATGAGATAATGCCAATTCCTCTATTTTTTTCAAGACACTAAAATACTGTGGTCTGCTGAAAGAGGCAAGGTAACCTCCTACCAAAAAAGCGAGTACCAGGCAATCACTATTTTCCCGTGTACTTTTTTCGTAGTTTGTTAAATCCCGTAAAAGCCGTTCTGCCCAGCTTTAAAAGTTAGGAAGAACGGTGTAAAAAAGATTGCTAAAGACTACCGAAAAAAAGCTACGAGAACTAAAAACGTGCCTGGTATGTGCTTTCGAACCGGATTAACATGCCCCTCTAAGTAACCTTACATGCCTAAACTCAAACTTACATGTAGCCTCCTGAGCCATACTTCAGCACGGAAAACGAGTCTTCATACTTGGGATCCCTCAGCAGTTGCATGTGTGATAAAAGAGTTCGAAGCCCCTGAAGCAGTGGAGCGCTTGGCTGGACAGCTGCAAAAAATAAATTTTGACAAAATATGTGAAATACGAGAGCAAAATTACTATGATTCTGCTTTAGCACGAATTGTATTTCTGCCTGACAGGTTTCCGCCTCCACGAATGCCTCTTTGATCACCGTTGCATGCAGGTTAGACCTTTGCAAAGCCTTTTCAAGCCGCTTGAACCTGCTGGGCGACATCTTGGTGTCCACCTCAGGCAATATGCATTCTCTCGGATTGATCGCCACAAAGCACTGCTGAAATCACGAAGAACAATGAAGAAGGTATAACGGAGACATGGCAATCACCTCCAGAAGAGAAAAAGATTCTGTATCCACGAATTCTGCAACAACAATGCGCAAATCTTCCGCATTGCAACAACACACACTCAAGCGATTCTAGAAGGGGACAAGCAGATTATTGTTAAAAACACCAAATTACGGTTTTAAAAGATGTCCCTTGAAAAAGTCGTTTTTTGTTAAGTCGCCATGTTGACTTTCTCAACAAATATATGACGTCACAGCAATTTCATCCTAAACCTATTTTTCAAAAGAGCCAAACTTCTAAGTCTGATTTCTCAAAAACAGATTAAAAACCCTTGTAATCTCTTGGTTTAAAACTGTTTCTTTTAGGATTGGAAAAGTTGATCGAAACTGAGAGATAGAAAGTCAAAGCAAAGGGCCCTGTAAAGAAAGTAACGGCTTAAGGGTACCTCGTCAGCCATATCTCCTCCAACGATTCGAACACACATAATAGTTGATATGTCGTTAAGTTCTTCAGAGCTAGAAACAATGTCTACAAAGTCCGCCAAATTTCCAATTACACCCTAAAGAGATTGGTAGTGAAAGCGTAAATAATCTACTTAAACAGTTTCAAAACTTTTTACCTTCGCCTTGATCGAGAATTTTCCACCCTTTTCCTCATAAACTTCAACACGATAGCGCAAAAGAAGCAATAAGTCTTTCACCCTGGAAATTTAGAAACGTGAAAAATCGACTTAAAAGTATAAAAAATTCGTACGCTCGAAAATATTGGGCAGGGTTTAGAAGAAGGCACGTCAGTTCTCGTCCGGCTGCAAATAACTGCATGAGCTATTCGAATTGCAAGAAAGTAAAAAAAGGTGCTTACATATCAATACCCTTCGCAAACCCATATCACTGCAAAAATATTTGGTTAAAAATCTCAAAATGTGAACAACCTAAGTAATATTGAGTTGGCAACTAGGAGAGCATCCTCTTCATAGAGTTTGAAAGTACCCTGAAGTTCAATAAGATTATGTACGATGCACAAACTCTTCTACTAACTCCTGATTCAAATAACGTGACGGTGCCCGTAGACTTTCCGTTCAGAATTTGTAGCAAAGCTTGGTCTTTGTCCTGATTCATCAAATTCTGAACAAAATGATAGGCGATGATACTTTCGAAATAGAAACCGATTACACGGTTAAGCACACGGCCACTAGAGTTGCGCAAAAAAGTTGCTGTACGATCTTAAAAGTGTCGTACCTTCATCTGGAGCAGATATTTTTTATGAGATCTGGACTTTTTTACGTGGCTTCCTTAACAAATTAGTTGACATATTTCGACGATTTTCCGAATTTTAGTTTCAAAGTCTCGAAAAATCGCCAAAATTAAAGGAGCATGCTCGCGGTCGATAGGAGCAAATTTATGAGTTTTCATTTGGCGGGTAATAGGCAGGCAAAGAATTGAATTTTGAATCAATAAATTGTGTGAAAATTCGCCAATTACATGTGTTTTTATACAAAGCTTTTTTTCCAGGGGAAAAACCCAACTGTTGACAAAACTGACTGTCGACGATCCCAACTGTCGACAGTCCCAACTGCTGACTTCTGTCAAAATTTCCACTTTCTCGACAAATCAAAAAAGACACATTTTAAAACAACACGCAATCTTTATTTTAACAGCAAATGGGAATAAAATAAGTAGAAACAGAAAAACAGCACCGATTTCGGGACAGGGGTCTGAGACTGACCATGATCAAGATTTTTAAAAACGAAAACCAGGATCCTGATGGTTCCCTACATTATGAATTACCCCCATCCATTGTAAACAGGGGGCATTGTGCTTTTGCTCTTGGGTTGTCGTTACCTATCTGCACCGGCAAATCTTTTCTTTGGCGCGTGATGTATGCGACTTCAAGAGGTCCAATTTGTCTCCGGCGAACGCCGAAAGACCTCTATTTCTTCGTGAAGCTCTTCCACTTATTAACATCTCCTATTGCTGTTTGCCCGCCAAATGTTTATTTGTCCGAATAAAAGGTAAATTTTGTTCGATGTGCACCACATAGCGTTTTTTATAGTGTCTCTTGCTCAATAATTCTTTTTGGGCATTAAAATCTTCCAGCAAAAAACTATAGAAGAAGTTAGGGATATAGAAGAAAAATGCGAAGGCATCTCTATAGTTTGCACGAGCTGATTTTGAAGGAACGGTTGCTGATTGGGAAATGGTTTTGCGGAGCGAAAAAAGCAAGTTGAATCCGCTCTCCTCAGATGGAATTCGATAAATGAGACGTCGTTGTGGGGGCACCTGGTGGATGTCTCAAGTATGGAATAGCATCTGAAGGGAACAGATTTGTTGCATGAAATGTTCCCGTGGAACTACACCTTAAGTTGGTTTAACTTGGGTTTTTCTTAACCTGGTCTTCTTAACCTTAACTTCGCTTTTTCTATAGAAGTCAGAGCGACCTTATTATAGTTACTCCCAGAATGTGTTTAAAAAGCTAAATGTTGCATTTCTGAGCACGTTGGAAAGCCGTGCGGGAGCTGGACTCCAAAAAATGATCGGCATAGCGAGAACGGGAATGTCCCATTGGAAATGTCCCAAATTTGTGGTAGCTGTGATTTAGGCTCGCGAAACATAATTTAGAAGGAAAAATTCCAAGAAAAAGGGGCAATCAATATCAGATTGTTAAGATTTCCACAAAAAATTGAATTTTCAGGTCTTTACCCATAGGAGGTCAATCACTATACCTACGATCAATGGCTGAAACATATATCGAGAGTGTGAGTAAATGCATTTTAGCATTATATCAACCTTTTCCATTCACACTCTTCCATACTCTGATATGAGTCTGAGCCATTATAATGTTCGGTAAGTAGAAGATAATGTTATTACAGCTGAGTCTGGATATAAGAAACTTCCGCGGTAAAATAAAACTCACAATAAGGTCATTATGAAATGTATGCCGTTGGTTTATATGAAAGCCAACGGCAAAATAAATCTTCCAATAAGGTAACTTTCAATAAGACAAATTTCCCAATAAAAGGATTTATTTATTGGGTCCGGGAACAGAAAACCACTCTTCTAACAAAATAATAAGGCACTTTTTCAACACAAATTGATTTTATTTGCTCGAACAGGCTGTATATCTTCTAGGTTAGTATACTCTGCGCGTTTTATTCATTTTTCCAATGATAAATGCTGCTTAAATGCAAATATTTGGCTATTTTGCTTGAATTTTGTTATTGTTTGAATAAAAACCTTGATTTTAGGCATTTTTTTAAACCGTTATTCTAATTTTGCTGCATAAGATACTTATAAGCCAACATTTTGGTCTTTCTCGAAGGTTACCTTAATGGTAGACTTAACTGTGATTTCAACCTGCAAAGAAAATGTTTGTAAAATATGAAATCCAATTCAAAAGCTATGATTACGCGGTCTTTTATATAGGGCGATTCAATAATTTCCGCTAATTTTAAAAACTCAATTGTTTTCTATTTTACAGACTGATTTCAAACGCTCACTGGCTCCAGCTTTATCAGCAGTCGGCGGCGGTTAGTTCAGATGTCGATCATCACGCTTCTTCAGTCCTTTTGGTAAAACTCTCGAATACGCATCTCAACCTTCAAGCCCCCGCGCCCCCTATGGGGCTTGGGTTGAGATGCGCACACAAGCATACCTGAGAGACAAATCACTCGAGGACACTCTGGATGCATAAAAACAATATGCATACCAGAGTTTGCTTATGCGGCAGGCCCCTGTTGTGGAAACTATGTTCAAAGTCTTCTTTTTTATTGCCAATTAGCTTCTTTGAGGCCCCTTTTTTCCCTTCCCTTCCCAATACAGCCCTTATTCCCATTTAAAATGCTTTTTTTGGCTTTAACAAAAGATTATTACTTAAAAATGGTTAGAATTTATTTGG
>JAKMXJ010015378.1:0-14274 GCA_029339935.1 Anguina tritici
TTGAAGAAATTCACCTTGAGAATGAATCTCCAGGGAAAGAGGCCGCACAGTTTTGGCAAAGTTACGAACAGGTTTGATGACATTTTAAATAGGAGCAATAGTAGCGAAATATTTTTATAAAATATCATTCAATAATTTAGATTTACCCATCTCTTGCAAAACTGGCATACGACCTTCTACCAAGCCGTGTAGCGATTATTCTGCGTGATGTCAATGCTTCCTTCAAGAATAAAAACCTCCACTGGATCTAAGCTTCTTACCAGCAAAACAATTCTAACACTCAACAAGGCCCTAATAGGAATCTAAAACTATCAGAAAACTTTTGAGTCATAATAAAAAATATGAATTAAATAAGATTACACAAGAAGTAAAATAATACTAATTATTCAATACCAATTTTTTTGTTCAATATAGGCGCCACTCGCCCCAGCGCCTGCGGTTTTTTAACAGCGCCGGCGATTGAAATTTTTTTTGGGAAGGCCTGCGCTGGCGCTCTGAGGCAAAAAAATGACCATGGCGCTAGCGCTTTTTTCGGCGCTGGCAGCGGCACTGATTATTGGGTCGCGTGCAGCTATGAGCACAATGCCCCCTGATTGCAATGGATAGGAAAGAGTTTGGTTCGCAGATATCCTAAGATAAAAGAATTTGTAGATGAGCTTGGTACGCAGAGATCATGAGGTTTCCTTTGCTTGAGCTCAATACTTGACCCGAAAGGTGACACGGTCGTTCCATGGCATCAAGTAGTTACCTCCAAAACTGCTTTGACCCATCTGCTTTTTGTTTTCCTTCGCATCAGTTAGCCACCTTAATCGCCTATTAGTTTTTCCTTATTTGTCGAAATCTAGATCAGAATGGCTGAAAATCACATAAAATTCTACTCTATAAATAAAATCTATTGATTCAAGACTAGAATGTAGCCTTAGACTGGCCTTGAGTCTCATATTAGCTACAGAAACTTTAATTGGTCCCTGTTGCTGTTTTTGCGTTGCTGTTTTTACCCAAATAATAAAGGGGGCTATATACCCATAGCCAAACAATCCAATTTATCATCAGAAGGAAATTTGTTTGTTTGCGTGCCTATCTGTGCATGGTTACGTGTTCGTGCCTATGCGTGATAGGCTATGTGTTTGCGTGGTCTAGTGCATAAGAGACCTTGTTTTTGCCAAAATAGTCACAGGTTCGAGTTCACACCAAAAAATAATAATATAATAATAATAATCATTTAACTAGGGGTGAAAAATGACGAGAAAAACGATTTTCACACTATAAAATATGGGCAAAGCTTTTTCGTACCTAGAAGGCTCTTTTGTGCCGATGAAGAAATTACTTTTTTCATACTTTTCCATTTCACCTAACTTTTTGAAACGTCATCTGGAAACTTGAAAGGGGTAAGAAAGAGGAGTAGCAGGGGTAACACTTTAGAATCCTCGCCCAGCTAGCTCAAAATTTTTGTTGACACAAGACGACCTCATAATCGTAATTCTCGACCCCTAAATAGGCACGGAAACACTTTCGTTTCCAAAATTCAAAAAAATTCGGTCTGCCTTGGGGGACCAAGGCAAACAATCAAAAAATTATCTTTTAAATTGGCGTTAAATCAATGTCAAAGTAATTTTTAAGTGTAAAACCAACAATAATGACTTCTTTTTTAAATATAACATTTAAAAAAGGGTATATGGTCTGTTTGGGAGGGGAAGGGCAAATTAGGTGGCCACTATTTTAAAGGCCATTCACTCGTTCCTCCTACGGGACAATGGCAAAAGAAACTTCTAAATGCATTTTTTTTATCAAGAATGTTGCTCGGAATTCTAAAGTGTGTGATAAAAAATGCTCAGAAAGATTGGGTACGAAAGAGCCTTCTAGGTACAAAAAAATCTTTTGTGTAAAAAAAACTTTACCCATAAAACACTGTTTTTACACTTTTCGCATTATATAACTGCTTTCAATCCCTGCATCCCGTATAACTTCTAACAATGCCCTCACCGCCTCCTTAAAATCGTGTTCTTGGGATTGTTTTTTTTATCCATTTTTGTAGGCGGCTGTCAGGCAAGTTACCATCCAAGTTGTAGCCAGTGAAAAAAGCTACAATTTGGGTGGCATTTTTCCTAACAATCGTCTACAAAAAATGGATCAAAAAGCAATGGCAAGAACACGATTTTGAAGAGGGGGGAGGATTGCATTATTAGAGGCTATATGGTACTTTGATTAATAATTAATACACAACCTGGCCTCAGTGCAATTTCTACCTGCATATTTATTTGACATTTATAAAAAAAGTAATCAAGCATCCATCTCAGTTTTCTGATCAAATTATGCGTTTTTGAGACAGCTGTTTTAATGCATTCTTTGAAAACTCCGCAACCTTGGGGTACGCTTCTCCAGGTGGATGTCCACCTGGACCATGCGAAATTTTGGATTTGAGCCAAATGAGTCAGCTAACCATGCTATCCTCTCAAAAATCATGTGGAGAACACGGCGACACAAAGTGACCAAAAACACTGATTTGCTTCACCGAGACCCCACAGTCCAGAGTACCCATCTCTCCTCCGACTGGATTTTTTGCTTGAACCACACAAGACTTCGGGATTGATCTAAATGGATCATCAAACCATGCTACCTTGCCTGAAATAATGTCGTCAGCATGGTTCAAAGTGACCAAAACAGCAACTTGACTGACAAAAAAAACCCCACCCCGGGGTATCATCCCTCCTCCAGGTGGACGTCCACCTGCACCACCTAAAATTTTGAAATTTAGCCAGGTGGGTCAGCTTTCACATTCTTTTGGTTAAATCACATTTTTCCGGGTTACGTGCTGCATCGCAAAAACCCTATATTCTAGCACAAATCACCATCAAATTGCTAAATTTTCTTCGTTAAATCGCAGGAAAAATCGCTTGGCGTTCAAAACAGTTATTTTTCTTTTTTGTGGGGATTTTTTATTTCTGTTAGGGGTATTTTCATTGGCGGTTTATAATGTTTTAACAAGTCTGTTTTAACATTTGCTCAAAAATAGAGAAATTTTTTCCGAAAATATCGTTTAAGTTTGCGTCCATTTTTGACTTAATTCTGGTGGAATGCTCCCTTCAAGGCTAAGGTCCGACAGTTCTACGAAGATCAGATGATGCACGGCAAAAAAGATATGACGGAAGGAATAAATGTGAAAGCCATGCCGATGTCCGTCTACTTGCAACGGATCATGGAAGCGCGGGAGAACTTGTCAAAAAAGGCGATGATCAAGTCATTCAAGGTGTGCAGAATTACCAGTGCCACAGATGGAAACGAGGAATCCACTGCTCCAAAGAGGACGGGCCGGTGCCAAATGGTCGAGCAAAGCTGCAGCCAGCAAGGCAGGAAAATTCTCTGGCTTAATTATCTTAACTTGGTCACCATTTATGTCGAAATACTTGTGAGGTTATTTGGAGATGTTGTCATGCACTTTCGTAACTTCAACTGGTGAAAAATTCGGCTGAATCATAATCATCTTGGCACGATATTGTAAGGCAGATAAAGTGCTACAAAACCCTTTTAATAATGTTTTTTGAGTATCAGAGTGTTGACCATATTGTCTCTTGAAACAAAGGCGTTTATCCCAAAAAAAGATCAAACCCCGAGCTTTCCTGACTTTTTCAGTTTTACCATACCAAATAAAAGAGGAGCAACAGAGCAACAAACAAATGTGTTTGTGTTGTATCTGTGAGATAGCTGAGAGAGCGGAGTGGAGAGAGCAGAGAGAGCGGAAGAGACACGACTTCGTACTTTATTTATCCATATACAAACTGATTTAACAACCGACAATACTGCTACATATAGTAGCAGGCATCTCGACAGAGGAACAATTCTTGTCGAGACAACATAAATTCAAACAGTTCACAACAGTTTAGAGTAATTCTTTACCAAAAAATCTCTTCGAAAAAAGGACCGGAAGTTTTCTGGCACCAAGTAAAATGGGCCCAATGTTATCCCAATACCCCAAACGACGAAGAACATGGGATTTGAACATATTTTTGTTGAGAGCTGAGACCCACCAACTATAGTAACTCAGGTATGAATATTATTTCATGCATCCAAAGTCATCTTCCAGTAAATTGTTTCTCGGTTACAGATGTGTTCGCATCTCAACCCCAAACTTCAAAGCCCTCCTACGCCAAGCCCCTTAGGGGGCGCTTGGTAAATTGGTGATCAAAGATGCGCACACAAAACACACCTGCAAGATCAATCCAAGCCACATTCTGCACGAATTTTGCACTACAAACCCTTTTTGCTTTATATTGCATCCAAAAACTATGAAGCCCAAATGAGGGCAACCAAATGAATGGTATTAAGTGGAGAAGTAATAAACAGTAAAGAGCAACCCAGTTTATTACACAATGCACAGCAAAGGGTTTAAGAGTTGTGGGTTGAGAGTAAGCCGGTCGAAAAGAGGAGGTCTAAAAGTCTAAGCAGAGTCCCTAAAAACACTCCATCGAAAACGCTATTCAACAATAATGCATTAACATATTTTATCTTAGACGTGAGGATATAGTCCACAAAAGAAGCAAAAATTAAAGGGTAATTCGAACAGGAAAAATAAAAAAATTCTAGGATTCCCACCCAAACTGTTTCCCCCTAAATTCGTTTCATCCTAAGCCGTTCCCCCTAAGCCCTTTACCCCCCAGGTAGGGCTCTTCCTAATTTACATTTAATTGATTTTTTTACCAAAAATCGGCTTTCTACATTCGTCACCCAAGATAAGCGCCCTATTTAGAGGCATCGTACAATGTTTTTATTGCTAAAAGTGTGCAAAAAAGCGGAAACAGACACCTTGCCGCAAAAGATTTTACCGCAAGAGGGCATTTTACATTTCTGGCATGAAACTTTTTTCTTGCTATTTTAACCCTATTGCGGCAAAGTGTCGTAGAGCCCAACAAAGAGTTTCTAAAGAGGTGTATGACTAAGAATATCCGTCAGATTCATTCCGTAGGTAAGTCTGTATTCACATCTCTAACCCTCCGAACCTATGGCTTGGGGTTGAGATACGCACACAAGCATACCAGAGACAAAAACCACTAAAAGGCGATTCTGGATGCATAAAAGGGCATGCATATCAGAACTCCATCTTCAGTCATTCCCAGCAACGAAAACCAGTTCAGACTCTAACTTTCTTATCCTTTTTGGGTTCCCAGGTGGCTGCATTGATGGCTTTGCTTTGGAGGCCAACGCAAAAAGTAAATTTCTTTTCGAAAAAATAACTGAATGTAAACCAGGAAGAAAGTACATCACGGCAAAACGCATCTTAGGTGCAAACGGCTTGAAAGCAAATGGCTTAGGAGGAAAAAGGATACGGGAAACGGCGTTAGGAAAGGAAGGTCTCCAGGTGGAACAAAACAAGCTAAGAAATCAACCAACACAAAAAGCTCTACAATAATAAAATAGATCAAAAAATATATCATAAGCCTTATTCAGAGCAAATACAATACATTCAGCATTCCAGAATTGTCCAATCTGACATAGCAAAAAAATTCTTTAGAGACACTATGTATAACGAGAAATATTGCGACTTGTCAAGACAGCCTTAAGTAACACAATCAGGCTGAATTAGACACACTATTCTTCTGACATACGGCTTGCAGGAAATTTGCTAGCTCCTGAGCAACCTTCGTTTTCGCTACCTCATCAATGATGGGGCGGAACACCGGAGGACTAAAGCCATTTGTCTGGAGGACTAAAAAAGAACTTCAAGACGCCCAAGCACAACTAAAAGTAAAATAACCTGGAGTGACACCACCATTGTATGACAAATGCTGCTGACGACGCTGCTGGAAGACCCCACTGACAGCAGGTTCCGACATGACTCCATTCGACCACGCCAAGGTCGAAGCATTTGATAGAGCGGTAGCTAAATTGACGGGCGGCACAGATACAGTTCCAACATTTGGCAACACGGGAGGCGTGGAAGAAACCAGCGGGGCAGAACCATCGGAAACAAAAAATATTTAACTTAAACACCGGAAGTAAGATAATACCACGAAAGGCAGTTGTAGAATCTGTCGCTCTGTTTTCCGCTCGATTTGACACCTCATCGGAACCCAGGCATATTATACTGTTTTCAGAAGAATTGTCGGAATCATCATTGGATTTGGTTTTTACACCACTTTGCCGATTGTCTTTTCCTATGGGAGACGAACTTTTGGGGGTAGTAGCACTTGTTGAGGAAGAGCCGTTGCTAGCAGAGCAGGAATTTTCACGTAATGTAGCACCCACATTGCCCGGCAGCTCAACTTCATCGCTAAAAATCGTAGACTGCACAGAAGAAAAAGAGCAGAATAAGAACCAACTTATCGCTGTCACTCAACGTAATGACATCATCCTGAACTTCTCTTGGCGGCACTGAAGATGTTTTTTCAGGCTCCTTTGGAGCTGCCGTTATAGATACCGTCTTTTTAGAATTCTTCGACGAAGAGGAAACAACTACTTCATTCTCTTCATCTGACAAATCCATGACCTCCTCTTCCTGAACCACCCTCCTAGAGAAAAAATTGTAAAAGACCAGGCCATATACAAACATTTACCATGAGCCATCTTTCAACAGTTCAACTTCTTCTACGGAAGAACCAACAGTATTCAAAAGTCTTTGGAAATATCTGAAAATTTTACACTCTTATAAGAAAATTTCAAGCATACAGAAGAATACTCGTCAACAATGAGCCTCGAATAAGTGGCATTGTTATCTAGAAAGAAAACGGTAATAAAAAAATTTATAAAATCGTGGGATAAATTACCGCAAACTGGACATTTCCACACAGGTTTCTTCTCACTCATCATCAGGTAGTTTGTCAAATCAAAGCACTGAAGATGTGTACACTCGGCCGGACGAGATGGAATTTTTATGCGAGTCTTCATCAACTAAAAAGACCATGGATTATTGGGAAAAAAGAGCAAAAAGACTAACGGGGCAAATGAGCGAAATTTTTAACGTATCCATCTGTATACCCTCATCTTCATCAGAGCGCAATCTTCGAACAATCATTGCCTGAGTAACAGATCTCTAGTTAACTAATAACTGAAATAACATTACCTTCGTCGATTCAAAAGCGCGCCTTGCAGCATCATTTTGCAGTAGTCTCTCTTGCAAAATCGGCGCATTCACGTGGTAGACCAGGTATATTCCAAAAGCCCAAGCACGTTTGTCACCTGCCCATTCAATGACAATTTTGTGCGGACGATCTTTACCTCGTGGTGCCTGGCAAAATCTAAAAAATAAGGCAAATTAGAAGAGACAACTAAAATCGTCACAATATACTTACGGTGTCAGGTCAACTGGACGAGACTGGCGCTTCTGCTCAGCATTAGGCTTGTTGGTCGGAATTATATTAGGCAGGGTGACGTTAAAATCGTCCACCTTGACGATGCAGCCGGGTGGGAAAGCTAAGAGTCATGTTAACATGATGATCATTAAAAGCCCGGAGGCAAAAACATTACCATCCTGTTGTTCGACACTGAAAACTTAGAAGAAATTAAAAAATTTAGATACTTAACGAAGGGATGCTAACCTCGTGTCCATCTGAAATATGCGCAATTGAATTTCGAATCTCGGCAAAGGCTTGCTATCACTTTTGTACAACAACCGAGGAATATCTAGGAAAGACACAACATTCAGAGTATGATGAGTAAGCAAGACCTAACCAACTTACCTTCTGTTGACATGCCAAACAATGAAGTGAGCCTCGCTTCGCCCGGACGAGGTTGCACTGAAAAGGCTTGCATCTCAGTCAAAGGATGGATCACCTGAAATCAATACACTATCCATCATATTTCTACTGAAAAAATAAATTACCCCTCTGACATTGTAGAACGGCAAAACAACAGTCTGCAAGTTCCTAAGTTGACCCGCCTGAGCCGATGGAGCCGGTGGAATGCGATGATTACCACCAAACTGATTCATATTTGGAGGCTGCTGATAATGCTGCTGCGGGTTGTTGTATGGCCCCACATAAGCGTTTGGAGCATGATAATGATTCTGATAGGCACTGTGTTGAGGATGCATTGCGCCACTTCTCTGACCTGCACCTGTTCCTGATTGATATTGCTGACGACGGATCAAATCACCTTAAAAAAACCATTAGCTGAGTCCCACAAACCATGGCAAAAATTACAAAAAAATGCAAGCTTAAGGAAAGGAAACGCATCTATTATAAAAACAAGATGTGGATTTTTCCAACCCTCAAGAGATCTTTCGCCCTTATGTTAAAAAACCAGTTAAGCATGGTTTAAACCTACTTTAACCCCAGAAATTCTGGCTCATTAGAAAGCTAATTCGAATAAAGAGTCTGGCATTTTAGGATAAATACAGTAAACTTTACGCGCGGCTGGCGATAGATAGGAATTATTTTCACCTTTATTTTTTCAGATTTCAAAAAATATTGAATATTTCTCTTAAGACCCACAAACACAGGATCGGCAAACAAAAATGTCAGGCTTTCCCCAAGAAGAGAAAAGAATAGGAAAACGAAAAAGAGAATGCTTTACAAGGTAGGCCGATAAAGAACCTCAACATTCGAAACGGGTTCCAACTGGAAAACCCTTTCAACCAGCCATTTTGTAGCCCTAAGTATTGTCCTTCTAATGACGATTAATGCGCTTAAAGACAAAAATTTTTGATGCAAAACCAACCGAAAGCTGTGTTGAATAACACGCTAAAGATGACAGTCCGAGCTACAAAATAAATGTTTGAAAGAGTTTTACTACTTCGGAACATACTAAAAATTCCATCAGTTGAGAATTTTACAATTTTTATCGGTCGAGATTTGTTTACTATCATGCAAAACATTTTCTCCATCATTTTGCCGGTATCTTTAAGAAGATTTTTTATGGTTTCCCTTCTGCTGAAGATGCATCGACGTTTAGATAAATCGCCAAGAAAGGACTTTCATAGGGGAATAATGAGACACATTACTGAAAACACGATCAAACTCTTATACAGTCGGAAAAAAGAGTATTTCTAAAACACACTCTCAAAGCTCGAGGCATGGCCAAACTTTAATATGCCAAATAAATTAGAAACTACATGATATCACAGGAAATGAAAAATCAATGGGAAACAGACGACGGAGAAAAAAGATTTTATCATAAAGCCAGGCTGATAATCCTGAATGCCAAAAAAAAGTCTAAAAAGTGGCTTAATATTAATAGTTAAAACCAACTCCTGTGAAATTTTGCTAAGTATTTAAAGATAAAGTCAAACCACACCGCTGTTGCTAGAAGAAGACTGCATGGTGTTTGACAGATACGGTTGCGCAGCACTTCGTATACGATTAGTAGCTGTAAGAATAATTTTGTTTAGAAAAAGGTCGGTCAAACAAAACTAGGCCTGTGGAAAGTGAAATAAATATTACCTTGGATTTCTCGAACTTTTTGCACGGCACTTAACTGATACTTCGGATTAGCCAGTATCTGAAACATAAAATACATACAAGGGACCAAAGGAAACTAACTCACGGATTGAGCTCGGCTAACAAGATCTTGTTTCTTTCCCAACTTCGGATAATGATAGCTCGTCAGAAGCAAATGCAACTCGTTGACTCTAAACGGCTTTGAGCAAAAAAACAACGAAGAGAAAAAAACGAAATTCCGTACCGAAAATTGTTCACGATTTCCTGAAAATGTTGTTTTTGTGGAAAAAAGGCCTGCCAACGTGAAAGAATAAGCTGTTGTTTTTCGAAACACATACAGCCGAGTCTGGAGAAACCGATCCCTCAATAAGCCGACACCATTTTCAGACTATATTCGGTCACAGCTCTCTCAAATGTCAATAAAATAAATCTCGATAAGCCGGCACTTTTTTGGCGGTCCCTAGCGGTGTCGGATTATCGAGGCTCGACTGTAATCGACAAAAATATGACGGATTTCTCTCACCCAATTCATTGATGTTCGCCTCATGTCTTACGCAATTTCTCCAGCAAATAGTAAACAGGACCTTTTGGTCGCACAGAAACTGTTCTGGCCTGCCTTGATTTTTCGTTTAACTGCTACCTTAGTTTTTAAATAATCTCTGGGTAAATTACCGCATTCCGTTAAATAAAAGAATTTCAGTGCCAAAACTAGGAAATTCACTTGAGGATCGTGCTATCGGAAAATTCACAGTTTGAAAAAATAAAGGGCCTGAATGTTCTGTCAAAAAAAGTATGGTAATTGAAAACTTGGAAAAAAATCAAAAGGTCCCGTTTAAAAAGATTTGCTGGCAAAAAAATTTACTGTGAGTAGCTGAGACCAAAACAAAGGAGGAGAAACATGACCCATGTAAATTGAAAAATTCCCGACATGTATGTAGAAAAATCGCTTTGCTTTGGAAGACCTCTGAAAATCTAATATAACGTTCTTCCTCTAATATAGCCCACCCCTCGACTTTTAGGTTTTGTATCTCAGAGCAGGAAATTTTCGCCTTTTCCTAACTCCCACGATCTCAAGCAATTGGGGGTTAGGGGCTTATATTAAAGGAAACGCAGTACGTTTTTCCGGTATTAAATTTAAATTTTATAGCAAATACGGGGCTATGTAAAAAAGGGCCTATGAGCACTTGTGGACCCCTTATAACGCTATGTCAATGAAAGGGGCGGTGTCTAAAAAGTAAAAGTTTCTAACTTCGCGACAAAAATTTTGGTACATACGAGTCGTGTATACCGCTCTTTAAATGATCCTACAATACGCATTTCTTTTCGGTCTATGTGCAGGGTAGGTCAGCGCAGTGTGCGAGGTCATTTCTACTAGGAAATAATAAAGAGTTAGAAGACAGTCTAAGACGGTTTAAGACAATTTTAAAGCGGTTCCAGATAACCCGGAAGAGGAGTCTTTTAGCCATAAAAAACCGAAAATCATTGTAAGCGAAACTTACCAACGTTTCACTAAAATTCCACGATCGATTTTGGTTAAAATTTATTATTTTCGGCGAAGGTTTGTACCGAAACTATTTTTGGGCATGTCTGTGGTACATCTCCGCGTCGGAATAACTGAGCTGTGTCAAGATGCGTAGATGTATACTTTGTTGTTTAACTTTTACGAACATTTTCACGTGTTACAAGACAAGACTTGCAGTATGGTTAAGATTTGCTGAGAAATCAAAGGTCCTCCCGACGGAAAATCTGTCCTCTAGAATAGAATACGGGAGAGGCGTTACTGCAGACTTTCGAAATTTTAGGCAAGTTGCAGAGCACAACGGCCGACACCTTTCAAAACGTAAAAAAGCATACCTGGCACTCTTCAATTTCTTTTTTGCTTAATTGCAGCAAGCTCATTCCTCAAATAATTTAGTTTAATCGACGAAATTCCACCTAAACGTACATGATTAGTAAACTGCATTCACTGCAGAAGTAACATAGCAGATCTGCTCGCCGGTCTAGTAAACCATTAATTGCATCAATTAGGAGTTTTGAGTGCTTTATTTTCCTTGTTTACAGTCCCTTACTACCCAGAACGAGCAATGGGGGCATTATCATCACTATAGTCTAGACACAGAAGACTTTATACAATTCACACAAATTCTATGTTCTTGTTCGACCGGCTTAGTAGTCCCTATACCACATCTGAGTATTGCGCTGTCTTTTGATCTTCTTTTGGAGCTGCATAATTCCATAGAGCAAAGCTTCAGCAGTCGGAGGGCAGCCAGGAACCTGCAAGCAAATACAATAAAAACACAAATTCGAGAAAAGAATAAATTCCGGGAGCCTGGAAATTCATGTAACTCAAAATTTATAATTGTTTTTCACTGACAAGGCCGAATAACTAAGCCAGCAAAAATAAAATTCGGTGCCGTCTCCACGACCTTTATTTTTTTGAGTTCCAAATTATTCTGTTATGCTGATGGTATTCTCCGACGCATTTTCGTTTAACTTTCTTCGCTACACCCTGTATTTTTCTCGTTTTAGGCAAAAATACCACAGCTTTCTTAACATAAAGTAGATATACTATGCTTTAGAACGGGAATCCGTGTAGCGAGATTACGTTAAGAGGACTCTATCTCCTGCCATCTCAGTGATTAGACGCTAATTCAGAAAATTCCTCGAATATCGATGTTTTCTTGGAAAATGTTCAATTGGTCAACAGAGACTGGGCTTTAATGAGATTCTAGGGTTAGAAATTCTAAGGCCAGTCTCTCCTGACTACATTAACTTGGCTACATAATTTTCGCAAATTTTGTATTTTTCCGAGAAATGTCCTAGTTTCTAATTTTCCGACGAAAACCGCAACTCGAATTCGGTCCTTTTCTTGTCATTACAAATTAGAAATTTGGATTCACAGGAAAGACCCCCAATTTGGCCTAGATTGAGGTTAAGTTTAATTTGGCGACTATTTGCAAAACTAATACGGAACAAACAATTGATTTGCACTCCGTTGTGTCTGCCCCTATGTCCTCTAATTGCAGAAATTGGCCTTTTTACATAAATTTTTTTCGTTTTTCCTCACCAACTCTAAAATAAAAACCCTTTCATTTTTGAACCATCGTGTAGCCCTGGTTCTCAGATTTCCAACGAGATAGCAAACCCTACTGAGTGGAGAGAGTATTAAGTTTGAGCAAAATATCGTTTAAAAATTTGCTCCGTTGAAACCTCTTTATGGTACTCCTGCAAGTTAATTCGGGAACTTTGGTAAATAGCTTTCTGCTTTATTCGTGGATACTACCACTTCAATGCGAAGGCCAGACTCCTTCATACATTTTGGGTTATAGTTTAGAGACTATATTTAGAGCAAGGGAAAAGGTAACGCCGAACACGCAAGAAAAACTGCAAAAAATAGGGTAACATTGTTTTCCGCAGTCTTCATAAAGCACGGCATTGAGACTGCAGCTTTTGCATCCTTGTGCGGCGATTCAACCTCATGTACGACGCCAAGCATGTAGAGCTGATATAGAGCTACATTTTCGAGAAAATAGGTAGTGGAAAAACAGGAACAAAAAATGTCTCTTGGTTTTTTACTTAGCTATCAGCCAGTGTCTAGAAGGACATTAGCTGAAAGCCGCGACTTTACGCATTACAAAATAAAATGGTGCGGAAGCTCAGTGGATCTCATTTACCTTCGCAAATAAACGATCCGGGGTCACAAATAGTGTAGGTTACCGGGACATCCTACATTGAACTGCCACGGACAAAAAGCTTACATAGATATCGACAGGAATGACTCGGTCACAGCCACGCAGAACTGAAAAGTTACACGACATAGGCCTGCCGCAAATCTATACCAAAAATTGTCGCAAAACCTGAGTAAGCGTAGTGGTAATAGCCACCACCGTTTGCACATGAACCCATACTGATCACCTAAAAGGCACTTCTATATTTTTTTGCAAAAGTTACACACAACAACTCACAAATTTGTGGTCTAGCATTTGGTCGTAGACTAGTCGCAACGCAGGAGCCATTTTATTTGTGACTGTGCCAGCAACAATAATCAAATCAGCCTAAATCTGCAGCATGCAAGATAAGATATATAGAAGAGATCCGACCTGACGAGGAGAAGCACGAAAAACAACTCCGTAGCGGTCCATGTCGTATCCTGAAATATAGGTCAGGTAAAATTTTTTGATTAAAAAGATTAAGTTAAAGCTTATTTGGTGCTGCAAAGTGCATCATCTCAACTGCGCAACAAGCAAGCCCTGTAAAATCCATTGAGTAAAATCAAAATCAAAGAGAAGTGTAAACTATGAAATACCGAAAGTAAGCGGCCAAACAGACAACCTGTTACCCCAATTGAAAACATCATCTACTCGAGCAACGGCGAACTCTCCCCATGATTTTGTTTCTGTAAATGGCGTGCCACTCAGCGCGATACCCTTAGGAGAAATATCGTGGATAGAGGCCGGCTCTTTTTCAGCTTTGTGCACCTGTGGAGTTACTTCTGAACCCTTCGATGTCGAGGCACAACGAATAAATGACCGCAAACCAGTGGAAGCAAAACGCATTTCATGAGGCACGCAAAAATACATATCGACTTCTCTGAAAGCACAAAATATTTCAAAATTATCGGCGAAAGGAGATAACAAAACACAATAGGTTATCCAACAAAAAAATATTTTGCAAAACTTTGTCAATGTGTTTGTCGAAAATGAGAGTTTCAAAAAGACAAAATTCTACGGTGACAAGGCAACTACTGTAAAGGTTAGGCGGGAAGTTTAAATTTAAGTTCCTATGTAAGGTGCGGAATTCAGATAAATTTATCTGAAATTGGAATTTAGATAAGTCTATCTGTCAGCATGGTGCGCAAAACAGATAAATTTATCTGGACCGATAAATTTATCTGGGTCTTGAAAAG
>JAKMXJ010015430.1:0-13530 GCA_029339935.1 Anguina tritici
ACATCGTCGTGGCAAGACATTCTTTTCAAAATCCTTATTGCTTTATTTGTATCGAAAATGCAGCTGAGATCTCGGGCTTTCTTTTCTATATTTACTCATATACTCTCTTGTACACGGCTCTGCTTTAATCCACCGTCATATCAACCATCAACCGGTTGATTAAAATTTGGTTGATCAATTGCTTGATTTTGCTTTCAAGCGGTTGGCCACCGGTGCTATCAACTGGTTGATCAACCCGGTTGATTGTACATCACTGCTCATATGTAAAGTTTTTTGATCGTTGGTAGGACAAAATGCCAACATAAAAATGCCAATAACCAAAATGCTAACATCCGAAATGCCCGCAGGAAGTTTCTAGAACTTCGAAAATCCTGAATCAGAATTCGCATTTGATTCTTTATTTTTTTGAGAAAGCTATAGCTTGGCTGCCAAAAGTAACTGTTGAGATGTTCTCCAACGATCTGGCTGACTGGATGGCCGACAAAAGTGAACGGCGTATTCTTCCACCGTTGCTGATTGATTTCATATGGCGGTAAAAAAGCAGGCGTACGGCTTTTAGCGATTGTCTAGTAGAAAGCTCATCATCTCTGATCGCACCTGTGCATGCAGTTCTTCATTTCCATATATGGCTTGAGCCAGCGACCTATATTTTGGTTTTGGCATTTTGTCTGATAATCCTTTGATCTGTGCTACGTACAACTTGATTTACAAAAAATAAATGGGCGAGGCAGGAATTTTGCCCACTACTGTATGCTTATTTAATTTTCAATCAAGTTTTTTTTGCTTTGACAACACAAGCTTATTCAATACCAAAATGTTGCGGAGACATGTCTCTATGTTTGCCAAACAAACATTGAGCAATTTTGAGCGCTAGCCAGAAAATACTAGGCAATTATACGAACAAAGTGCTATTCTAAAATTAAATACCTGAAAGTATTTTTCCATTTTTTGCTTCGTTTCTTGCTTCATCACTGGCAACATTTATACTCGTTAGAAAGCTTATCCAGTTCCGCAACTGAAAAAAGGCATGCTAAATATATAATTGGTGAAAAATTAATAAGACATAAAGTACAGAAGGACACCATACTTTGAGACTGTTAGAAGATTTAGAGCTAATTTACTCGCAAATATAGCTTTTTATTTTAAAACCCATCGGCACAGAATTACTCAGCACTAAGTTCTGAGCAATACGCTTCCGTCATAACAAAAGGCCTTTCCCGTGTTAATTGCGATTAATCTTAGTAATCGCAAAATACAATTGAAATGCGATTATTCCCAAAGCTTGCAAGGTATTATTTTTGCCCAAATTTGGTGCGATTCGCTATTATAATCTGCCGACTTCATGACTACAGTAGCTTCCGTAAAAATGGATCACCCTTTTTTGCTGAATCTTGCTTAAACTTTGTAAATATTTTAATGTAAAATCAAAGAACTCTGCCAAAGTAGACTTGTAGAATTTTTTTCACATTTTTGAAATGGCATAACTGGTTTTCCGTAGTAATCACGAAAGTTTGCTGCAATTTGTCACATGAACTCTTTTTAGAAGGCTTGCATAAAAAATCCGTAAAAAAATCCATCACAATTTTTTTTATAAATCAATGGAGTAACAACTTTATTGATCAACTATTGGGTTATCCAATAATTATTCACGGATATTGGCGGTTATGTTGTCAAGAAATTTTTGCATTTTGATTTCGGTATTTGGTATGATTAAAAATCCCTATCTCTCCTCTTTCAAATGGTATATAAAACTTATGTGGGTTCTTTTAGAATGGTCAGCTTTTGACTCCAAACACTTGTGAGGTCATTTTGAGAAGTTGACAAGCATCTTCATCACTTTAACTGGTCAAAATTTCCATTGGGTATTGAGCGCTGTAACGAGGTGTTAGCACTATGTTGTAGCGCAGATCAAGAGCTACAAACTCCACTTTAATTTTTGAGTTTAGGAGCGTTGAGATATGCCCTTCAGAAGAAAAGCCCTTCTCTTAAAAACGGTTAAAATTCAAAAAAATTAAGCAAAAAAGTGAAGAATGAAAAAAACTAACTCTAGATCTGCGCTACAATATAGTGCTAATACCTTGCTACAGTGCCCAACACTCAATCGAACTTTTGACCAATTAAAGTGATGAAGATGCTTGTCAACTTCTCAAAATGACCTCACAAGTGTTGGAGTCAAATGCTGACTGTTCTAAAGAAACCCACATAAGTTCTATATACTATTCTATAAAGGACAAAAAATGCTATAAAACTGTGTATTGAGATTTTTTTGGTAAACATAAATCAGGTTTATCTGTCATCTATTCACTTCCAAGTAAAGATGTCGTTTTATCGAGGTGTTTAATAAATACCAACCTATCCCGAACAATTTCAAAGGCTTTATTCAAAAGATCTGATATCAAAACGGAAGGTTAACACAATATAAAACAGTGATCAAATCATAAAGGAATTCACTACAAAAATAACTAATCACTGAAGAGTTTCTTGTTTGGTAATAGTTGCCAAAAGAGACCCGTTTCATCTGTGATGAAAATCTTAGCCGGAGAAAAGTCTGCCAGGGCCTACCTCAAAACCTGATGTTGCTAATCAGGAAGAGAACTGACGTCAACCGCCCCCACTTCTCTTTGCCCTTCTTTGAATCGGTTAACCAGTTCTTAGTCAAAAGTTTTCAAACCACTTGTATTGGTTTTTGGTACCTTTAGACGCGCAATGAGTACTCCATCTTCTACATCGCCAAAGTCAATCTTATTTTCGAGAATAAAAATGTCTCAATTCCGTGCAGGCGTGTATAATAATATATTATACTGTCTTGAAACCGGCTGAGCTAGAGGTAAATTTTTACTGTTTTACTATGTTTACAACATGGGCCGGCGCAAAACGAGTCTTTAATTGCATGTATAGTCAAGAGTACTGCCGGATTCTTGTCGCAGGTAAGTCTGTTCGCGCATCTCTGATCCTCCCAACCTGGGCTTGGAGTTTTGGGGTTGAGATGAGCACACAAACATACCTGAGACATAAATCACTAGATAATGGCCCTAGATACATAAAAATAGTATGCATACACAGAGTTTCTATATGTGGTAGGCTCCAGTTGGAGTGCCCAGGGGCAGCCTGGAAAATCTTTTTTTTCGGGTATTGAAAACTTATTTTGGAGATTCACATCTGGCAAGCCTGTTTTCACCGCGAAAGATTATTTATCGAAAGAGAAAATATTAGCTTGAATTGGCGCCTCTTGCCTTCCTTAATTCAAATAGTCTTTTCTTTCCAGCAATTTCTTAGTTATTTTTTGATATCGCTCGAAGTTTCGATTTGAATTATTTGTTTTGTTTAGCGTAAATAGTTTTCGTTTAGTGCTCCTTTTGGCTAAATATTGAGAGCAGCATTTCGAAACTCTTCTAACTGAATTCCGCGGGAGAAAATTCTGCGGCCTATAATTGAGCAATTTCTTTATTGCTCAATAAGTATACATCATATCCTCAATATTTTTTCTAAGTGACTCGCCTCGGTATAAGCTGTCGAATGGGTACTCATTCACATATTAATGACTGACTTTTTCAAAAGAATTGTCAAAGGCAGGAAAATTGGTCAAATCGTTTCGATTTGAAACTTCGAATCGAAAAATTTTTCCACAAATATCTGTATGCTCTCTTGTATAAAAATAATTTGAGGAATTTTCCTGCTATTATTTTCAAAACAATAAGTCATTAGTAGCGTTGTTGAGCCGAGCGATCAGAAATTTCGAGCCTTAAAATAGCATTTGTAACAGAGTCTGAAACTCAGGTATTCCTATATGCTAAAAACGATAAAAAAAGTCTTTTCAGACACTTTCAAACATAAAATATTGACTTTTCGAAAAAAAACTTTTTGACCATAAATGGAGTTTTTGCCTTGGTCACCCAATGTAAAAATCTTATTTATAGGTAACCTTCAGCAATATCCAAAAGTAATGGAACCAGATTTTTAGCACTTCTTTATTTGGTAAAATAATCTTGTTGTAAGTAATTTTGACAACGAATTTGTCTCATACCACTTTTGTAGCATCCTTCTCTTTGAGGTGGTGCAAATATAATTTTCGAATCAAATCATCTTTGCGGTCCTTTATTGCATTTAATAAAATATGTCATTTTTCCATTACTCCAAAAGTAATGGAAGACACATTTATGTCCTGATTTACTCGTTAAATCATTTTCTTCTTTCGGAAATTGTCACCATTTCAATACATCTTCAATAAACCTTAGTAATGCTGGGGAAACAGCTGTCGGAAGAATCAAGAAAATAAATTATTCGAGCAAATGAAAGAGGTGACCAAGTGCGTACAATCGCAGCTTAATTTGCTATCGGAATCGGAGCAGTTTCTCGAATTTTAAAGAATGGCAGCAAAGGAAAGCCTCTTCGAGACTCCCAGTTTTTGTGAGAGGCAAGCCAGGACGCTTCAAAGAAACCCAAAGGCCAATCCGAGGAAAACAGACTTTGATATCGCCAAAGATGAATTCGGAGTAAGCAGACTCAACTCATATTCTGAGAAGATCAATTGCAATGGTCGCCGCTCTGCCAAGAAGCCGCTGATCTCCGAAAAGAATATAAAAGCCATGATGTAGTTTGTCAGGGAGCATATCGGCCATACCAAAGATCATTGGGCTAAAGTTCTATGGGGAGATAAATCGAAATACAATCTTTTCTTATGTGCGCCGGCCACCGCGAAAGCCATTGACATGAAATATCAGGCGCCTAAAGTAAAAAATAGCAAATCAGCAATGGTTTAGGGTAGGATTATTGAGAATTTGTTATCTGTGAACTCTTAAGCACTTTTCACCGTTTACAGGATCCTTTTAACGCGATTGTGTCAGTGCATTTTGCCGTGTCAAAGACACGACATTCGGATTCTGTCAAGTATCGTGCAATTCACGAGTCATCAATGCTGCTTCACGCTGTGGAAAAAATGCCATCGGGATGGATCTTCTAGCAAGACAATGACCCGAAGTAAACATCAAAGCTGATGGCAGGAAACAACCAAAAGAAAAGGGCGAAATGGTTTAAGGAGATGAAGATGAATCTTATCGAATGGCCAGCACAGTTACCGGATCTCAACCCGAGGAGAATCCTTGGGAGTAGCTGCAGCGTCAGTTATGAGGTCCAAAATGTTGGTCAGGAGGTCAGAAGAAAATGTCTATGGACTGTATTGTTAAGCGTGTTGATTTAATGCTTATGTCGTTGTGCGGCTGTGATCAACGCCAAGGGTTATGCGACGACGTATTAGTGTTGTGTTGAAGTTTTGGCTAATAAAAATGCTTAAAACTCGGTGTCAAAGTGCTTTAAGATGATTTGTTTGCTTTAATTACTCTTGAAAGCATGGAAAAATGACTGTTTTATTAAATGTGCCCTAAATAACCCGCACCCCTAAGATAACCTACACCCTCGTAGGTTCCACTCTACCTCAGAGACACTTTTACCTTTTTTCGTTGATTTGTCCTATTTATCGTGTCCTAAGCAATTTATATATGCTAGAAACGATAAAAAAAGATGTTCTGAGCCGCTTTCCTACTTAAATAATCGATTTTTTCGATCAAAAATTGACTTTTTGCTATGGTTCCCCGAGGTAAACACCTGATTTATGGGCACCTAAGCATGTTTATGTTGCTGGAAATTTGCAAAAAACTCTCTAATGCATTTATGGTCAGGAGTATTGCTCTGATTCATCTCACAGGTAGGTTTGTGCGCCCATCCTTCATTAAAATGTCTTTATAGACACTTTTTAAAACGTGGGTTTGGGCAGTATATTAGGATAGCGCCCAAATTGGATCAAGTATACAATACTGTGCGCTGATGTTGTATTCTGATCCCGAAGTTTTAAAGTTGTATTGATTTTTATTGATTCAAGGTCGAATTAGCGAATGAAGTCTTGAAGGAAGAAGCGAAAAATATATTGGTATTGTAATGACATTTGGTATGTGTACCGTATTTATTCTATGCCTCGAATAAAGCTGAGCGCTTGAAAATGACGAGTCATTTCAAGCTCTCGGCTTGAAAATTCCGAACATTTGACAATTCTAGTCATTAATATGTGAATGAGTACTGGTTCGACAGCTTAGACCGAGGCAAGTTGTTTGGAAATTTTAAAAATATTATCTAATTTCAGAACTCGCGGCTGGGGTGCAGCTTTTTCTTTTATACGCTGTGTCCATTTTTTTTAAATTCTGCAGAGAGCCGTAAGTTTGCGCTTTAGAAGGCATGGTTGCTCTTCTCCACATTCAAATATGCGCAAATTTACGGCCTTTTTAAAGAGGCATTATTTTCTACGTTTTGAGCCATAATTATCCGCCGCGGAATTGTCTCCTACGCAATTCTCTTCTTCTGTAATTATTCCTATTTTTAGGTTATATTTAGTCTCCATATTCTATATTCGCTACTTCCTGATAACAAATAAGTAATTATCCACAGTATGTCAGACACTCAGGTCGAACTACTGAAGCAATTCGTGCAGATGTGCCAGAGAAATCCAGCGCTCTTGCACGAACCTAAAATGGAATTCTACAAAAAATACCTTGAAAGGTTTATTTTATACCTGATTTTTGCCAAAGAAAACACCAATTGTGTATGTTATAGTCTTGGCGCCAATATTCCTGCTGCTCCAGAGCGTACAAGTCCTTCTACAGAGCAGACGTTCAAGGAAAAAGCCGAGGGCGAATCCAAGCAAACGTTCGATGAAAAGCAGGAGGAGCCTGAAGAAGAGATTCCCTTACCAGACCTGGACGAGACTGGGGTTATTCAGCCAGAACAGGATGAACCGCTGCCCATGGGGGATCAGAACAAGGAGGTGGCGTCACATTTTGTTCTTTAGACGAGAGGTTGCGACAAAAAAAAGAAAAAAGGATTGATGTCTTAGCGGGCCTAAGCCTACCCTTGGTTGGGCTATCCTACCATTGAGCAAATAAAAATTGGCTCAAACCAAGGGTAGGCCGACCTCTGTTAGCCCCACTTCACAAATTTACTATCTTTATTAGCTCCTTTGCTACCCCACAGACTTGGCTTACCTTAGGAGACCAAAGCAAAAAATCAATTTTGGTCAAAAAAATTCAAAAAATTCTTTTTTGTGTTGTAAAGTGTCTTAAAACACCTCTTTTATCGGTTTTAACGTATATTGTTTGTGTAGCAGACGTCACAACAACATGGGGAACCAAGGCAAAAAACCACCGCTTCTTTAGTAGGGCCGAATTTGGTGACGCTAAAAACAGTTTCTTGAGCATCTCATTGGATTTTAGGCCTAGAAGTTGGGGTTTTTAAATGTTAAAAATCCAAAAAAACTAACGCTTCTGGGTACCTTAAACGAGAGAACCTCCGAGGTTGCATTGGGATTTTCATCTATTTTATGGATGGCTTCCCAGAACATCCTCATTTTTAAGGTTTTTGGTGTTTCTCACGAATATTTAAGGGTGTCTAGTGCATGCAATGGCTCCTTGACTTGAAATGTCTTAGAACGGTTTCGTTCAGGGCGGAAAAATGACTTTACTTGAATTTGAAGTACATAGTTAATCAAAAAGGGACAAATCTTGCGCCACAAAAGCTGCTATTTGTGACAAATGTCCGTTTGCTATATTTTATATTTTTTGATGCATTTTAAAGGTTTTTAATGGTAACATTCTTGAATCCGTCTCCCAGCTGGCACAAATTTTTTGCTGACACAAGAGCCAACCCACCTCATAATCATGATTCTCGATCCCTGAATAGACACGGAAACACCTTGGTTTCTAAAAATTCGCAGTTTTTTTCTATTTGCCTTGTGGGAACAAGGCAAAAAATCAAAAATTGGTCAAAACTTTTTTTAAATTGCGCCAAATCAATTCACCCGTTCCCCACAGGACGATAACAAAAAAAGCTGCTGAATACATCTTTTTAATCACGAATATTTCTCGGATTAATCTCTGAGGTATGCTCAACCTTCAAGCCCTCGCACCTGCGGTGGCACGTGTGCTTGAAGATTGAGGTGCGCACGGGGGTGCAGGATTAGAGAGTTTAGCCTTTTTAATGTATAGTGTAAAAAATATTAAATCGCTCGGGACTCTAACCTAGCCCTCTCGGGACTCTAAAGCTGTGTAATCTGTCCTGAGCTGTATGGTTTTTTTAAGCCTGTCTCAAGGCCTCATATACTAACCGTGATTGATATAATCATGTTCATGTATCTATCTACTAGCTAACGAGATAATTACATTGAATTGCATGAGGTCAACCAAATACTTGTATAATTGACACTCTTGATTACAGGTTACGGACGAAGACCTAGAAAAAGCAAACGAGAACAGAGATGCTGCAGCAGCTGCTTTCAGTGAAGGTGATTATCTTTTTTGTTAGTTTTGATTGTGTTTGGTTCGCTACTCTTTTTCAGGTGACTTCAACACAGCTCTGCAATACTACACCAAGGCTATTGAGGCGAACCCTGGGTCTGCGATGCTGTTCGCCAAACGAGCCAAGTGCATTATTCAGTGACTCAATCCACAGCTTTATCTTATTAATCTTATTTCCAGTGTTCTCTTGAAATTACAAAAGCCAATGGCTGCTATTCTAGACTGTGACAAGGCCATCTCTATAAATCCCGACTCTGCCCAAGGCTACAAATTCCGTGGAAGAGCCAATCGGTTGGTTTTTGAATATCACCATAGTTTTGTTCTATTATTTTGCGAAAAAACGGAAGTTTTTGTAAACGACAAGATCTAAATTCAGAATCTCCGCAATCTTATCTAGGGCTGCGGACGATGCGATACATCGCATCGCAATGTCGCCTACTTTCAATATATCCCACAGCGCAACCAACTCGCTAACCGCCAACACTCACTAAGCGAACTTGCCAATGAGAAAACTCGCCAGCGTAAAAACTTGCAGACAACTGAAACTGGTTGATAGGGAAATTTTTTCCAAAATCTGTAATCTTCGGGATTTTGAACTTTATGCTCAGAGTAAAACAGAATGTTTGGCTGACTATGATAATGATTGCAATAATTGGGTGCATCGAAGGGGCCAACGCCATTGCGAGAGAGAAGCAATAGAAAAATGTACTCATATTTTAAATTGAGTTCCGCGTTGCCAAGTGCTCGTCTTTCCTCCAGGTGGAGAGCCCCCGGCAAAGTTCCAAACCCGGAGTACACATCTTTGCTCCAGGTAGATGTGCGAGTCATATAGGTTGATTTACAGGGTTCTCAGATGTCCTTTTTAAAAAGGCTTGTCTTTTTTTTTGGCTCAGCATCCTTTTTTGTTCGCTTTTTTAAATTCGCGTCAAAAATCAAAGAAAGCAATCGAATTCTTCAAAAATTTCGCCTGCGGCGCAGCTTTTTTGTCGTAATTTTTGTCGTCTACAAGCTGCTCATGAGAGGTAGAGAACATAGAAAAATTTAAAGTAGCCAAAAATTAAAGCTGTTTACGATCGATTAATTGCATGTGCCATTAATCTGAAAGCATTTTTGGCGGTCTGAATACAGAATTTTTGATGTTATAGGCGTTCTTTTGTTATAAAATCGGGCATTTGCTTAATGTTTTTCCTAGCTGCTTACAGTTTATCTTTTAGAATAAGCTATATCGGGAGAATCAAGCTTGAGGGAGATGAAGGTGGCCGTTTTCTATTCACACGAACTTTGCCAATGGAAGCCGAGTACAACGCATGCCAGAAGCAAACAAAACGCAAACCGAGGGATCAAAAATTTGAAGCGGCACTTGGCTACTCATCCTCAAGCTATTTCACGAGATGTATAATATCGAACCTGACCAGTGTCTGTTCTTTGGATGAGGTAACAGATCTCGACAAGAGGATCATCCACTTTATTGCGTTGAATTAAAATAATCGCATAATCGCGCAAATTTTTCGCGATAATCGTAGCGATGTCGCATTTCATTTTTTATAATAATGGCAATCGCAAAAGAACAAATGCATAACTCAACCAAAATACGATTGAAATTATGTTGCTTTGTTGAGGATGTTATCTTTTGTTGTGGAATGAAGTGTTTTAAACCTATTTTAGCGCGTTTTAGAAAAAGTCCTTTTTAGATGCCTAAATCTGTTTTTTTGGAAATTTCCTTTTTTGAATAAAAATATCTGAGAATCCTGGCGATTTATGATCTTTTTGAATTTAATAACAAAATATAAAGGAAGGGTGCGCAGCACCTGCTGTCACAGCGCAGAGTGACGGATCATGTAGTACAACTAAAAAATTTTCTAAAAACCAGCAAGTTCAAAGTGTTTGAAAATTATATATTTTGGAAAAATCTCCTTATCAACCATTACTGGTCATGTGCCATGTACCGTTCATGTGCTATAATTCATGAAACGCGTGAGATTGTGTGGGTTGATGTTCGAGCAACCGGTCGAAGCGCTGCACCATTAAGTAAACAAGGATGAAGTACGCTGTGCTTCAATGCGGGATGGAGACAAAATCAAGATGAAGCTCTGCTGCTCTCCAGCAATGCTACCCCCAAAATGCACTGTTTTATCATCAAATTTATTCTCAACTTATCCCGCACGATGTTGATGTAGTTAGCTATCGTATTTCCTCTAATAGAGTCCCTCCCCAAAATCTAGAATAATCCGCCTAGTGGCAGCACTTTTATTTTTTGTCTATTTGACTATTTTAGGGCCAAATTCTGATAAGAAACTCGTTTTTCGTATTAAAGAGTACATTTTATCTGGTAAAAACGTAAGAATTATGAGCTTTTAATTTAACCAACAAGTAATGGGTACCAGACAATTTCAAACGGGGCAGGACAAATTCGACCGCAAAAAAAATTCGACCGGACAATATTCCACTGGACAACATTCTACCGGACAATGTTTGACCTACGACAAAATTCGACTGTTCATAAATAAGATTTTTTGTAATAGTACGGGTGGGTGCTCAAAATAGGCGTCAAGAGACTCAAAATGAAACTTGCAAGCAGAAGATTCGATATACCCTTGTACTCTGCTTAGCGGCTTAGGATAGCTGGTTCTGTTCGCAATCCGAGAGACCGTTCCAATTCTGACGGTAAACTGAGACGCTATAGCTCAAACTTGATCTCCTCTCTTGACTGCTCGAACGATGGCACTTCTTGACTGTTCAGACACCTGTTTCTTCGGGATAACTGAAAATTAAAATATTTTTACGCGAAAAGTCTAAATAATGTGAGCAAAAATAAGCAAAAAATGCGATGAATAATGCTAAAAAAACATTTGTTCGATTGTTTTGAGCACCTACAAATATGAGTCTCTCACAATATTGAATATTTTGGGAAAAAATGGTTGACGACATTTGGCAACTGCTAGCGTCATAAGTAAGAGAAGGAAACATGCTACAATATAGTCGTGAAATAAATAGAACTTTGAGGTATCATGTACTGCATCGCAAATATTGCGTCGCAAACGCGCGAAGGCATTTCCTTAGCCTTATCTTATGTTTCAGCGTCATCAGCGGTGGAATTTAAAAAGATGTGCAGATACTTTTATTTACACTGGAACTATTTTATTTTCAGTCTTATGGGCAAGTGGGTGGAAGCTCACAAGGATTTGGCTCTGGCCTGCAAACTCGACTTCGACGAAACTGCAAATGATTGGCTGAAGGAGGTGGAGCCAAACGCAAGTTTCTTTTACTATCATCAACAATTTTATTGAGTGCAAAAGTAAGAATTACAAAATATAGGGGGCACCGGTACAGCTTTACAGAATCGTCGGTACTCATTCGGATGGGTCCCTCCCCTTTTTTCGACTGTATTTTTTATATGTTATTATTATTTATATGCCCTATATGTTATTGTATGTTGATTATGGCTATTTTGCTATAATTACTAACAATATGCAGATATAATCAACTAAATTACCATAATAACCATGATCAACATATAGTAACTTCAGTCAAAATAAATACAGCCTACAAATAAATACAGGAGGGGGGTTTATCCGAAGGAGTATCTAATTGTCTAAATATTGGACTTATTTATTGGTCGCTCTCGTTTCTCTTCTTCCTTCTACATAACCTCTTACCATTAGGACCGATTGGAGCCTTCTCTTTCGGGGCTATTCCTGCAATTATTTTTTGTTTGTCAAATGGAACTTGATAGGAAACTAGTTTGTATATTATCTGTTTATTGAATTCCCTAAAAATGAAAATCTGTACCCACTTCAACCACCTTATTGGTTTTGCTACACAGTTTTCGAGTGTTTGAGCCATCAAAAATATTTTCCTGTCAAGTGGTTGGACCAAGAGAGTGTCTGTCATGGGAAATAAGTTCGCTTGCTTTCAACTTTATTGTCCAAAAAAATTGATTGAACTAAGTCCTCGTTGTCAGAGCCACGCTCTTGAGAACCGCATCTTCCTTCTCAGAATGCTCGTTTTTTTTTTTCATTTCTCCTCCTATTTAAGATTTCGTATTTTCGAACGAAATAAAGGACCATTACTTGTGCATGGTAATAAATCCTTTTTTGCTTTATAAAATCTGTTTTTAGTTATTAATCACTCCGTTGTCAAAATTTTCGCCGGCCATACACCGTCGTGTACGAGTACCAAAATTTTTCTGCGCCGTCCGGCTATGAGACGGACAGTCTCGGCAGGCCGCATTACCAAGGTCATTACGGCTACGAGTGCACTGCATTATGCGAAATCTTCATCCGACAGCCATAGAATTTCTTCTCGGTATCAAACCAAACCACGTAGAATCACAAGATTTGTATTTTGAGAAGTAATGAGTAGTACTCACTATTGAAACTTCTTAACAATGCTGATGCGCAGTGTAAAACTGTTGATGAAACACGTCTGAAGCACACTACACTTCTCTAGCCAACAGGAAGATAATTTGGAGAATTTGGTAGACGTCTAATCTAATGAATTTTTTGGCCACTCCTCTACTACACTTGTTTTCAAGAAACTGAGCAGAACATTTGACTTATTCAATATTTTCTAGTACTTGCAACTATAGTATAGATTGACCCCTAATTGGAAAAAATAACCTAGGAGAAACCGAAAACACGCTCAAAAAACCATGAAGTAAGTATCATCACATATACACAAAGGCCGTAACACCGACAAATATAAGCATAATTTTTCAGGCAAATTTTATCGCAGAAAGATTACAGAGACACAGAAAGACATGTGTTGGCAATTCCAACGCGAAGACTTATTGGTTCGTCTTCTCTTTTACTTGCTTCATTGCTTCGGTACGATGCCGAAGTGGCAGCACCCAAAAAAGAATAAAAAAAAAGCAAAAGACGGCTAAAGTAAAGGAGAAGTTATCTAATAAGCGCCAGTAGTTCTTCATTCATACACACCAGCGACGTCTCGATCAAACATATTAGTGCATTGGGAGTCTAAAACACTCGAGAATGATCAATTAGATGCTGCATACAGAAGAAGCAGTATCAGAAATTTGCACGAATTGAAATTGAGCAAAATCACAAATTTGAATTTCAAAATAATTGTTTTTTGAATCCAATCGGCACCCACCTTTTTCAACCCCACGGCAGTATTTCCAAAACTCACACTCGCATCTCACACTCACACCCTTATCTCACAGTGAGGCTCACAC
>JAKMXJ010015512.1:0-10838 GCA_029339935.1 Anguina tritici
CAGGTTCATTTTCTGCACATAAATTTATTTTCAAATACAAGGGTGGCAGTTTAAAGCATTTTCTCAAAGTTTTGAATCTACCCGTACCATAAGAAGCGGGTAACTGGTAACGCTCTCCTAAGTTATTTTCATACGCGAAAAACGATAAAAATGTTGCTTTTCGACGTTTTCCTGACCTAAAATGCTGATTTTTCAAAAAAAATTTACCAAATTTTGGCTTTTTGCGACTTTTCTCCACAAAATTGGTTCGAACAACCTCTACTTTTTAACAAAGATGCTGGTTTTTTCTTTTGTAAAAACGTTGAAACTTTTACCTAGTCAAAAACAGACCAAGAAACCTCACCTTGAAATTTTGATGTGATCCATCCTTCTATCTATGAAAGTAAGGTGGTCCTGTGGCCATTCGAATATTTGAAATTACCAAGAATATCGAGAGCCCCGGTCCTTTAAAGTGTAGCTTTTAGATGGGTTCAACAGTTTTATCAAAATAGAGTTGAACGTTTGGTAAACTTGATCAAAGTAGTGTAATGCCAACCTGACTCTATTTCAGGGTTGCGAGATGAAATTTTTTAAAGGAGATGAGCCTCGAAAATAAAGGTTTTCAATGAAAAATAAATATTTTCCAAAGAAAAGGGGCGTAAAATGGAGCGCGAATTCAGAAAATTAAATGTAATAGCATAGCTACCCGTGATTATCTTTCTCGTCTTGTCAAAACCTATAGAGAAATTCTTTACACCTCTGAGTCGGAGAACATTGATCGAAAAAGTTCCTTGGAAGAAACCTAGTCGGTCGAGAAAAAGGATTGATGGTGACTAAGAGGGTGATAAGACCAGGTGCCCTCAACAGCAGTCACCCTCTCATCAATTGCGGTCGGAGCGGAGAGACTTGAGATAAAGTTTGACAGTGAATTCGTGCTGGAGACTTTTTTGACGGCTGCAATAAGCTTTACTTGCGCTTGATCTTGTCTGATAGCTGGCTTCCCATTGAATCCAGGTTAATTTCCTCATGGCAGTCAGTGCAGTGCACGAATTTGTCTCCCTTCTTGATTTTCTTGATCCTTTAGAACGCGGTCGCGTACTTATCGAGGAAAATGTTCTTACGTTTGGATAGCGTGCTACAAATTTCTGATCAGTTATCACACAGTTTGCGATTTTTGAGGGTCATTATTGAAAGTTTCAAGAAATGAAAAATAAAGGTTTTGAAAGAACAAAAAATTTAAATAAAGGGCATATCGTAACCCTGCTCTATTTATATTGCTAAATGTACTACTGATCTGCCTCGCAACACTTGTCTTAAAAAAACAGCAGCCCATAAATTTTGTTGTTCTAAGTGATGCGTAAAAAAATCTAAATTGCAAGCAATGTACAGCAAGCACGACCCTTTATGGTCCTCTTATCACCACCATTGGCGCCTAGTATTTGTCAATAAAATTCATTTTGTTGTTGTTGTTGTACTCATTTTTGGTGCTGCTGCTATTGTTGTTGTTTGATCTTCCAGCAGTTCTGCTAGCACACTAATACTACTCCTGTGGAAGCGATGCAATGGCTGTCACTACAATCCAGGATACTAGTGCTTGGATTGGTTTTGTATGGAGATCGGTTTTCAGCTTCTGTTTGGGTTAGTTGGATAATTGCTTTTCTATTGACAATAGAAATTGTGTCATAAATGTGGGCTTTTTTGAATTGTCACGACTTTTCAAATGCTTTTATTAAGAAGGATCTTGATAATCTGTAAAAATACACTAAAAAAACCAGGTTGACCAAGACAAAAAAGCCCCTATTCTACATTAGAGCTATCAATGTTTGCAACTTTTTTATTGTAAAGCTTCCCTTACTATCCTATCTGTTCAAAACCTTGGTATTGTTGCAGATTGGCGAGGAGTACTGGACAACTGTGCACTATGATGGCAGCCTCGAAAGCTCCAGGTCCCTCTCCGACCTTCTCCACTTTCCCCAAGCAACACCCAATGCAGCTGGACAACAACAACAAAGTTTCGTCGCTTATTGGTAATGCTCTTCCAAACCTTCCACAAATGTTTGGGTAAATGGATGTTTCACCCATGTTGACATTTCTAAAAACGACAGGTGGACCAATGTAATTTTTTCCAAAAGATTTTATTTTCTTAGAGCTAGAGACTTAGCCATTGGGTTGGTCCAGAATTTTCTGTTTACACATTATTCCAAGATTGAAACAGTTGAAGGTTCACATATAGCATTTGTAAATCATTCTTTTGGAGCACATACGCCACCCACTTCAAAGACTGCTTCTCATTTGCGTGACGCACGATCAAAAACACGAGCGAAGAAGGCAACATTTCTTGACGCAATGCATTCTTTAACATCAGTAACGATTTCATCAAAACCATCGAAAACCTTTCCAATTTTCCAATTCTTGAGAGATCTATTTATATGGTGGTCAGTAGGCACTTCAGAAGGAGAATATGGCGGAATAGAATTCGTGTCGCTGTAAGACAACTGATATTTTGAACACGACACAATACCCATGTCTCCTCTTTCTTTAAAAAAACATCTCATCAGGGAATCCCGTTTTTCAAATTTATGGCAGAAACAGATTCATGCGCTTATAATGCCCAACCTTTTACATATTCGACACTTATGCTGTTATCTTTTAATCTGGGTAAAGGAGCAAATAAAGCGATGACATCAATTTATGAAACTTATTGAAAGAAAACTGTTAATAAAGCCACATGTATCCGATGGTTCTAGGTGAATCAATTTTTCAGGCTTTTTATTTAGATTTTGCGTGGAACACAGATATCTAGACGATTTTCTTCATGAGCTTCGCAAATCTATGTCGTCTCTTCATTTGATCCTTTACCCAAATCAAACAAGAAAAACCTACGGTGTCGAATATGTATGTCGATCGGCATTTTTCTAAACAAAAGGATAAGAGAGCTTGAGAGCTTGAGAGCCTGAGCTTCAAAATAAATAAAAGAATAACCAATAAGTCCAAGAATATGATGAGATACCACTGTTTTAAAATTACTCGCAATACTTTCCCAACGACCTAAGCTAATCCGCGGGCAGAATGACCCCAGTCATTTAAATGCCAGTGTTCAGGATAAGCACCAACGAGACAGGCACTCCTGACGGAAGGTATGCAGCCTTCGGACATGCCTTCCTGCGAGGCAACCCCGAAGACCCAGAAATATGCGCCAGATTTATGGGACCAGCCCAGGAGAACAGGCAAATATGTGGTGGATTCAGGGTGTTGTCTCTGAAGAAGGATTCCAATGAAAAGAACCCGTATGAATTTTTGTTGGTTAAGAATATTACTAATTGGGTGCAGTTCAGGTTTTCATTTGTGAAAAGCGCAGTAGCCAATGAGAATCGAGCAGTGGATTACTTGGACGTGCAGGTCTCGAGGATATCTCCAGCAGAAGCTAGGGATGAACAGGGTCAACCTGTTTTTGCAGGCCAACCTGAACTAATGCAGCCCTTTTTCGGTGGAGCTATGCTCAGACAAAGGACTGCTTATGGAGTGCATGCTGATGGATCTGCTATTCAGGTAGACCTTCTTGGTTTATTTTTATCTTTCTACATTTATATAGAATAGCTGGAAATGGGACGGGACAAGCATCGGAATGCCGTCCCACCCGGGCCGAATTTCAGCCAAAGTGCCGTCCTGGAGTCCAGCCCGGTGACCTCTCAAACTCGCCATTCCAATTTTTAACAAAACTTCACCCCGGAGTCCCGCTGGGAACCCAATGACCATCTCTAATATGAAAGATATTAAACATATTGCTTTAGAAAATTACCTCATTACCTATCCTTTTACAGATCTCCTACAAAGCCAAGCCAGCCAGCTATATCCAGATGGTGGAAATCTTAGAGATGAAGTTTCCTCCACTTCCCATCCCACTTCCCACTCCACTCCAATTCTCCAATAATGGTGTGGAGGAGTGGCGAGCCAGTAAACAACATTTTGCTCCCAACCGAATAGTTCATACCCAACAGCCAGAAGAGCAACAAAAAGTAGATCAGGTAGAAGACGACAGGTCAACAGGCCGACTCCAACAAGAAGAAAGACTGGAGCCGGAACTAGAAGAGCAACAAGAAGTTACTCTACTGCCAACCACTACAGAAGAGACCACAACAATAGAGGAGGAAATTATAACTACCACCACCAGCACTAGAAGCCTACCAAGTAGCACAACAACTAGCAGCAGCACCACTAGTCAAAAGCCTACTACAACCACCACCCCCATCCAAACAGAAGAAGAGCCCAAGAAAAACCGGATTAGCAATGTGCGCCCAACGGTCTACCACCGAGCTCCTCCTTCTACTACTACTGCTAGTATAGTGAATGGAGGAGGCTTTGTATGGAGAAGAACAACCACAAAGTAAGTTAATGCTTAGGGAGTTCATGATGGAAGGTAGTTTATTAAAATAACTTGTAAGCACTTTCGCTATGTCTTTATACTATAATTAAAATGTTTCACTAAGAGAAATGTCGTTAGCTTTCGGATAAGATATAAGATCCCCAAAAAAAACTTGGAGGGTATAGGAGAAGAAATCGCAATAATTTAGACATAGAAATAATTAAAAATTCTAAAAAATTGCTAAATGCTAATGCTAAAAAATTCATGCCAAAAGTATTCTCAAGGGCTCAAAGCTTCGACGCAGTCATACTTATCAATTATTGTTTAACATTTGGTGAGTATAGCTAGGTTACAATGTACGCGTCTGGCTATCGCGTTTACCTGGTGCTATATGGGATGCTCACAATGGAATACTAAACGCGACAACCAGACGCGACAGCCACACCCTGGTAACAATGGACAAAATCTTTATTCGACGATAACAGCCAAGTATGAAGTAGTATTAGTATGAAATATGTGTCGCAAAGCATCTCCCTGTTCCTCAAGGCCTGGTTGCTATATAAAAGCATCGAAATTGAAAATATACAACGAACAAAGACATAAAGAGTCACAACCCATCGCAGACGATCTCCTTCGCAATCTTCGTCCACAGCTCTGATTTGTGCCAGTTGTCCCGATACTTCTTGTCGGTCTTGTCGTAGAGAGGGCGCTCGCTTTTGACTTGATCAATCAGCTCCACGATTTTCGGATCGGCCTCCATTTCCTCTTCGATTTGCTCAATCTTCGGCAGGAAATTTCTTCAGTGATAGATATCTGAGTTATCAATAAAATAAAACAGCAGCAAAATAGAACGAACACACAACAAAAATTTTTGAAACTGAAGAAAAATAGAAAAAATAACTTCATAAAAATAAAATCTTTCAATATACGCTCCACTATTTTAAAAATTTTTTGATAGTGTCATTGTCGTGTTTGGCTGTCACTTTCCGACCTAGCCTTTTTTCACGACCGGAGTATGGCTGTCGTGTTTGACCAAGCGTATAGCCTCCCACTGTGACGAAACGGATAGCCAAGCATATCCATTATAACCAAGGCTTAATCCATGAAGGGTATAAGCTATAGCTTATAAGTCAAGTAATACAATTTAATAAAGAAAAAGTTAAAACAAAAAATTAAATTCAAAACTTATAAGGTAATGGAAAAAGTTCAGAGTAGGGAATAAGGTTGGTTTTTTAAGTGAGCCAGCCACACCCCCCGAAGACTTAGATGGAGTACTTCTGCCAGTGCACGAGGACACTGCAGTCAGAGATCCAGAATGGGCCGTGAGACTACTGTTGCGGCGAAAGAAGAGGCTGCAGGCTAAAAAGATGCGCAAAAGAATTTAGAGTAGCATGAAAACACTATTGCAGCAAAGGAGCTATAAAAAAACGAAGTGATAACTGCCAACTACATAGAGCTTAAGAATTAAAAGTTATTTTAATTGTAAATTATACTGTTGCAAATAAACTAAATTTCTTTTAAAATACAAAAAAAAGTTTAAAAACCTCGGGATCAGAATCTTGCCTTGTCTACCCAGGTGCTACCCCTTTCCCCAGTGATTTTTAACAAACAATAAAGCTTTCAAACAATACCTTATGTGCATCCAGAATCTTACTCAACTGCATTTTGGCCGTTTTTATGAAAAACTAGGGTTACCTCTTCCGCTTTCAGCTTAATAAATGTTTGTATAAAGTACATAGATAAGTGAAATTTTCGAAATTTACTATAAATACTACTGAAAATTGCTTTTATAATTTTTATGCTATAAAGATTGTTTTGAAAAAATTTGGCGGCCTCGCCCACAGCCGGCGGCCGCCAAAAACTGACCAAATTATCCCGCCGGCGGCCGGCGGGGAAATATTTAGAAGCCGGCGATGGCAGCCTTTCAAATTTCACCTTCGCGTGCAGCTATGACCATTAGCAAGATTTTGGTAACGGCCTCGATAACTTAGTGGTTAGAGCATCGGAAGGTAGTGGAAGGAGGTCGCAGGTTCGGCTTCCTGCTCCGCACAATTTTTCCTCGACCTAGAGTTTCCTGATCTCAATTTAAGATCATTATCACAATTTAAGCATTCTTAGCTATACCAAAGAGTCATCCTCCTGTATACAATGAGGGAAGCTGGCGGCAGTGCCGATTTGCATATCTGTTTGTCTTCAGCGCAGACACTTCCACTGCCACCAAAAGGCGGCTCTCACTTCTCAAAAGGGCGATTCGACTCCCTTAAGGTTTCTCTTTTTGATTAAATACAACACGCCTGTCAATTATTAAGGAAACCGACCCAATTTTTGTGTAACTTCAATTCTAAATTAAATTTATGAACAGTTAAATTTATTTTAACAGTATCCCCCAAAATAGACCCCAACCAAATATTTGGATTCCAGCTACATAAATAGCATTAGGAAGAGAAAAATATACAAAGGGAAGGAAATGGTAAAGAAATGCTGAAAAATGTCCTAGAAACTTACCAGAAAGATTTCTATATTACAGTCGGGCCTTGGATGCAGTGCGACCCCTGGGGACTAGTCATGGATTGCAGGAAATGTTAAATTTTGAATAAAAATCTGGCTTCGAAATCCTTGCCAAGACCGATTTTTATTGAATTTTTCGTGAGACGACGGCATACAGTGCGGAATTTGAGCGTGGAATATTTCTAGGGGTAAAATAGCTGGTTTTATTTTAAAAATGTGGTCACCACCTTTTTGCTTTTGATGCTCACGCGATAATTGCTGATATTCTGGTCCATGCGGTCGACTCGTCCCATTGTATGTGGCGATCATATTCGGCTGTGGGATGGGAATCTTCTTACACTGTTCTGTAGACCATCTCATTGCTTGATTCATTGACATCATCGCATCAAATACCGTGGATAACTGGTGGTGCTGGTACGATCTCAGGCTCTTCTTGCTCTTACACTCCCATTTCCTCCTCGTCTGAGTTCATCGCGTTTACTGGTGTTAGAAGAACTGGCTCCGCGTCGAACATGTCATCATGATGTAGCGAAAGACGATAGAAATATATTCGTATCAAAGCAAGTTTGGGTTCGTTTTTTGGATCGTATTCCTCATTTTCACTTGAATTGTTCTCGTCCATGCTGCTCAAAATCTGAAAGACATAAAATGCGGTATTAAAAAGAGGAAAAACAAGCATATACTGAAAATTAAAAATCCCAGTTTTCTCAAAAATTTGATGGGAATTCTAAAATTCTGTTTTTCTAGATCGCTTTCCCGTCGAAAATCACTCTAAGAGTAATCTTTTTCAGAAATTTTTTTTTTTTGAAAAATTCCGAAAATTTTCGGAAATTCGGGCAAAATGGGTTAATGAAAAAAGACCCTTTCAAATTTTGTAACAGAACTTTCCGAATGACCCAATAGGTTCCCATCAACTAATGAAAAAAATTTGTGAGATAGAAACATATTTTAGGAAGTGATTTCACTCATAGCCGAAAAAACACAGTATCATCTTCAAAAACACATTTATTATTTCCTTCCAAGACAAAACAAATGCACCCAAATTATTTTTACTGACAGCTTCTGTGCTTGCAGTGGTCCGCAGGGAATAATGGGCGGCAAATCCTTATGCAATTCTTAGCGCCTACTTAGAGGAGGAGAAAAGAAAAAGAAGAAAACAAACATTTTTGATCAATCATACTTGCAGCAAGAAGGCATAATAGATTGCATAAGCTAGCACAACCTCAATTCCCGAGGCAATCCCCCTGTAATTGGACAAAGTGGGTGGAGAAGGAGGAGCAATTCTATTAGTATGCTTTCTATAAGCTTTTTTCTCCTTTGATATTTGGAGGAGGAAATACGGTAGCTCATTGTTTGGCAAATAATACTATTTTTAATCCTTCTAGAAATGTCCTTTTATGAGAGTGTTCCCTGATTCTGCAAGAATATTTCGGCGGCAACGACCGCTACACCCCCTGTCCCCCCTCCCCCCATAATTTTTTTTCAAAAGTGTCTTCAGACACTTTCTAAGCAATTTCCTAGGCAAAAACGATTAAAAATGTATTTCCAGGCGTTTTCTGACCTAGAAAGGCACTTTTTAACCAAAAAGTATTTTGGCAAACATTTGACTTTTTGACTTGGGGGACCAAAGTGGACATTTTCAGAAGGGTACCTAGAGATCCCGAAAATACCAGGCAAGACCGAAATTGAACCTAGTTTTCACAACTGGGGCCTACCGCATATAAAAACTCTGATATGTATACTATTTTTATGCATCCAAAGTCACTTTCAAGTGATTTATGTCTCAGGTATGTGTGCGCATCTCTGCCCTCCAAACCCACTGCGCCCCCGAATGGGGCTACAAGGGGCTTGGAGGGTTGGAGATACGCGCACAAACTTAACTGCAAAATGAATCCGAGCAATACTCCTGACAAATAATGCGTCTAGAGGCCACTTTCCATGCTCCAGTAGTAAAACAGAGTAATAGACCCTAAAACAAGTGCCTTTCTCCTCCAAGGCTAAAAGCCAAATTCTTGCCACAACAATTTTGATCGAAAAATAACTTTTTGGGTCACAAAACACCAGGAAACATATTTTTATCGTTTTTAGCGTATTTTAATTGTCTAGAAATGGTCTAAACACATTTTTGAAAAAAAATCACGTGGGATAGAGATCAGTAGCGTCAATATTTCCGATATTTTTGCTTGTCTATTTATTGTCATTTTAGTGTTTTTTGGGGTTTTAAACTTTTTAGTCAAAGTTAAAAAGTAATTTTAAGTTATTTTATCATATTTTGAAGTTTTTTTTAATTTTCAAGAAAAAGGCTTTGCTTAAACACTATTTTTAACTAGCGAAAGTACACTTTATGTGCCCCATCCAAAAATGTGTTTTAACCACTTCTAAGTCTGTTTTAGCCAATAAAAACAATGGGACGATGTTTACTGGAGTGGCTTTAGTGTATTTTTCAACAAAAGCCCAAAATTTGATCAAAACCATGATACCCGGATGGTCTCTGCCTACCCTGTGGTTGGAAAATCGACCTCCTCGAAAACCCTTATAATAGGCTATTATCCTACCTTTGCGTTCACATTTTTTCAATTTTGCGCTTTATATGTGTTTGCGGACACTCAAAAAAATTTTGCCTTGGTCCCCCTGTTGTTTTTTTTGAAAAAAAGTTCAATATTTTACATTTTTGCTTCGTCACTTTTTTGTTTTTTACTTTTCACGCACTTTTTTATTGCATCTTTTCTGTATCTACTTTCAGATAATTCTGCATCCGATATGTACTTTACGCCAATTGATGCTATCAACAGCATGGTGTTTGGATAGATAAGTTAGAGATAATATTCGTTGCAAATAAAAACTTTAGAATTGAATTGTATATTTTGGGAAATATCTTCTAAAATTATTATTATTTTTTTGCAAAAAGAACAACAGGGGAGATCAAGGCAATCTTTTTGGGGCGTCCGCGAACACATATAGAGCCCAATTTTGTAAAATATATAAGCCTAAGTCTAAAATTTTCAGATTTTTGGACTACAGGGTCCACTGATAGGACTTAGGCTTGGGGTAGGCCGAACCTCATTAGCCCCACTTTACATTTACCCATACTATTGCGTCCGTCCATAGGGCTTAGGCTTAGAGTGGCACGTATTTAAGGTCAATGTGTATGGCTTGTATTTTTGGACGAGGTATAAGGTATTTAACAGGTTACAACGACAATTTAGACTAATCGCTCCTTTCTGAGATAGAGAGAGCTCTTTTATTCAAATTATTTATTCCAGAGTCAGACACATCCTCCGATGTTTACTTCCATTGAAACCCTATTGGACCTGAAGAGTGTTGAAGAGGAGGAAAGAGGTTGTGTCTCAACAAATTTGGATGTATCCACACTAACACCACAAACCACCTGTTCTCTGCCAATCAACAGCAGTGATCCTAAGGCAACAGACGAGAGCCAAGCATGTAAGCAAGAGCTAACCACACCGCTGATATCTCAAGCCAACATAGCTACTCCCGCATTGGGAGGCATCAACCCCACTGGCATGTCTGTGGCCGCAGCAGCGTTCCTCTGTGATCCTCTTGCATTCACTCGTAGGTGTTATAATTTTATCTAGCAGGCAAGGTGACAGGGAAAATACAGGACATTTTACAAACTGTGTATTTCTCTGTTATTTTTTTACTGTTTATAGGTATATGACTCTAAATAAAAATAGGAATTTTGTGGCAAGGAAAAGGTTGTGCTATTTTAAATTGTGCCAAATTGAAGTGCTCCATTCTCCAGATCTATGACTTTTATATGAAAAGTGGTTTATTTGGTGATGATGATGCCTAAATCTAAAACTGAAAGTAGATCAGGATCGTCAAACTCAGATTTGGTAGTTATTGGATTGGACCCCTACCTATTAAAATTGAATTGGGAAAGTTTTAACGTCAACTCAGCAATTTCTATGTAATTTTTATACGCTAAAAACGATAAAAAAGGTGTTTTAAGACACTTTCCCATACT
>JAKMXJ010015653.1:0-13175 GCA_029339935.1 Anguina tritici
CTAAATTTGGGTTTTTCTCGATTTTTACAAACCCAAAAATGAAAACGAATGGCACCATGTTTATCAGCACAAAAAACTGTGCTTCAATAAACATTTGTTACGCACCGTCTTTCCAGTGTTAATAGAGGCTTTACGGCAAGTGTTAATATACAACTTCGATATTTTGTTAAATGGCTATAGTGTTAATTAAAGATTAGACTTTTAATAGGATAAATTACTGTTGGATGTGGTAATATGGGTGTAGTGTGCGAAAGTGTGCTAAGACCAGTATTCAATCCCAAATTTACGCGGCCGGCGCCGGCGCTAGCTTGCATTTTTTTCGCCGTCGACGGCGAAAAATCGCTGTTGAGTGCCGCCGCTATTTGCAACATTGGCTAAGACCATATGATTATTCAAAAATGTAGAGTATATTTTTCGACAGAAACTGTCTTCTGAAATGGCTTCGACCGAAACACTTTCGACCGAAAGGGTTTCGACAGAAACGGTTTTCGACCGAGACGTCGCGAACCCGGTTGTACGCAGTTTTTCCGGGAAAAATAGGTTTGAGAACATCCGGTTAGCTGACAAGATCTGTTCTTAGAGAGGGATTATGTTTTAGGGTCGACCGCATTATATAAAAAACTGTACTATTTGCAAGGGAATTATTGAAATAAGTGTGGAATCAATTAAGAGGAGAGGGCACGCCGCTAATAGTTAGGATACTCTCCTGAATATCGTAGAAGAGTCAATGTCAATTCTACTGGAACTTTTAACCACCTCCAAAGCGAGCGCGCGCATACTCAAATCCCAGGAGATGGCAAAGATCATATCATCTTGGATCTGGTTATATTTTGAAGAGGATTAAACCATTTTGAATGCTTGACGCTGCGCAGTTCAATTCAAAATAAGAGAACTTCTTTCAAAACAACCAATTAACATCGGGTTGGTAATGGTCCTTGCCCACACCTGGCAAATCCCAAAAAATAAGCAGAAGAAAAATGTGAACGGCTTGATTTCAAACTTTCTATTGCTCAAACAACAACATCATCCAGCTTTAACAGACAAATCAACAATTTTCATGTTACATTCAATAACTACTTTCTTCCACGTTTCGGTCCTCGTAAAGTTCCCTGCTTGATTTTTGCTCGCTTTGCATTTTTGAAGTCCATATCATCAGGCCTGAAACCAATGACCAGTAAGGAAGATGGCCGGACTTCAAAAGTACCTACCCGTGTCGGAATCGCTTTACTGCTTTACTTCCAACATTCGCAATTTCTTGTGTGAAAGACGACACTGGTTTTCTCTTTTTGCTCTTGGTTGGCTCAATAGATTCACTACGACTAGCTTTCTCACCTCCTTCCACGCTGGGTGCCCAGTTGACTTTCTTTTTGTTGTCACTACTACTCTTTTTCCTCGATTTCACCTCATCCTCTGCGCCAATCGGCCGCATCCTCTTGAACCGCTTACTACGTTTGGCCTGACGAGCTTGGAAAGCCTGGAAATGTTGAGCACGAATTTCTTCCGGCTAAAAACGTGTAAAGCGTTTTGATGGGGATAATGGACAAAAATTTAACTCACATCCTTAGACTTTTCTTTTCCACCTCGTGGCTGCCTTTCCTTATTTTTCTGATCTGGTTTTCTGCCTGCCTTTGCATGTTGACCTTGGAACCACACGCGCTCCTGCTCCTGTTCTTTTTGCTGGATTTTCAGCTCTGCCTGTTGCAATGATTCCTCGGCCTGACGCATCTCTCGCTCAACCTTCTCATTGGTGGATACGCGGTCGATCTCTTCCCCCAACGTATCAATCTTTTCTTTCATCTCACTAATGACTTCTGTAACTAATGTAATGAATCAAACAATAGGTAAACTGAAACTGACAAACCTAAGGGAATGGTTCTTTGTTGCAAAGGGCGCACACTACTGTTGAGCTTGATGATCTGCTTCAATATAGATCTTTCTTGTTCTCCAACCAACGAAATGGACCTGCCCACTTTTCCCGCTCTGGCTGTTCGACCAACACGGTGGACATAATGCTTTACTTCAGATGGCATATTCATGTTTATCACCTACAAAAATGTAATGTATCACTGATAGAAAAAATGAAAAACCAACAGTCATCACGCCTTCCACGTCCAAACCTCTAGCAGCCAAATCGGTGGAACACAGAACATCCAATTTCTGAGTCTTAAAGTCCTGAAGAGCTTGCACGCGTCTGTTTTGCGTCAATCCACCATGTAATTGGCCAGCTTTTACGCCCAAGAGTCGAAGCACAATATTAAGTCTCTCACAATCTCGTTTGGTGCGCACAAAGACAATGGTGTGATCGGGGAAATTTCTTGTGACGAGTGCTGAAAAACAGTTTGTTCAATCCACATTTTCGTCCCAACTAATGGTTAGAAAAGAATTTAATAGCAAAGCCGAATATTTGACAGAACAACTTTTCCAAATTTTTTTCTGACAGTCGACGTATTCACAGTTTTGATTATGTAGATTATCATTTAAACAAAATTTTTGCATCGAAAAATCCTCAAGGGCCATTATAAATCACAAAAACACAGTGGCGGAGAAAAAATTACCGTACATTCTCTATTAATTACCCCGGGTTAATTATTTTTCAGCCCTCTTCTGAAGGGGGTATTTATCAGAGAGGAAATATTTAATTTTCAACAAGAATGTTTGAAATTTTTGTGAAATTTTTTCTTGTTGTTGCAGTCTCATTTTTTGCTGCGCCGCTGTTTAATGCTTTGTTTTTTATAGTAATGGGTAATGGGCACGCCCTAAGTACCACGCTTTTAGCACACGGCAAAAAAAATATGATCAACAGTGCAATTCCATTTATGAATACCGTATTCTCTCTATTAAAGGACTTCCTCTATGACAAACGGGCCCCTTTGTATGGAATCAAAAAATAAACGGCCGGACCGTTAAATGGAGAAAAGACGGTAGATTAAAAATTACCTGCAACGATGGCTTCTCTATCTTCCTCCTTGCCATCCCGAATCCGAACATACTCCTGGTGCAAATTCATAGCTGTATCTGTGTTTTCATTGATGAAAAGTTTGACTGGCTTTTTGAGTGACATCTTTGCAAGGCCTTCAATCTGTAAAACGAAAAGATTGAAAGATCAACTTCTTTTTAACTGCATTCCCTTTCTCTAAGTTGCGTATTCCCATAAATTTTCCAAAATTTATTTCAAAAAAGCTGTGTCAACAAAGCCTCTAAATAAGCACACACACAAAACCATTTTATTCATCACCATCACACCTATTGTCTGTACTGGGAACAATTATCGCTTATTAGCACAATTAGTTTTTATTTCATAAAGTTCCGAATTCATTTTGTCCTATCAGGGTGGAAAATTATACCTCATCCGTCATGGTGGCAGAGAAGAGCATAGTTTGGCGTTTGACAGAGCATAGCCGAATTAATTCTTTCATTTGATCAGCGAACGCTTCATCTAACATGCGGTCAGCTTCGTCCAGCACTAACACTTCTATGTCTGCCAAAGAGAAATTTGGAGAGTTGTGCAAATGATCAATTAGACGTCCCGGCGTTGCAATAACCACATCTGGAGAGAGTCGAAGAGCCGCCTCCTGAGCCTTCAAGTCCAGTCCTCCTGAAAAGAAATACTTTAATAATTGAAGGTCACTCATCTGAATTAATCATCAAGTTATCTTCGTTTAAAATCTTTTATTTCATTCATTCTTCTGCAAAATAAAATTAAGGCAAATGGAACTATTCTCACAGAACTACTTTTTATTCCCTCGTTTTCTATTATTAGAATTTCGAAGTAGACTTTATACCAAAAACTTGGTGCTATTTGCATCTAAGCAAACAAAGCTTGCTTGCATATGGAAATCAGCCGTATTAAGAAGCTCCACACCCTAAAATGTATAGGCAGACGGGGTGCCAAATAGTTTGTTTATATTCGATCGAGTTCCTCTTTTGAAATATTTCCACATGATTTTTTGTAATGCTTTTAGAAAAGCTTCATTTAAAAATAATGTTTCTAGGCTGCTCTAAATCAAATTATTTTCTGTTGTACTCAAACCAAATGGACTCTACACTAAATAAGTGCCAAAGAGAACGTGCCAAGTGGATTTTACTTCTAATTTGTGGATTATGGAACACCTTTGAACAGTGGTGTAAAATCCTACTTCCATTTACTCAATGGCAACTACAGCCTAGACCCAACTTATTCGATACTCTACTGCTAAATTCCGTCGGCAATATTTCCATTCTAGCGGGCAGTTTCTTCATAGCCCACTTAATCGACTCTATTGGTGGTCGTACTGCAGCGATTATTTGCACTTGTTTTGTGGGAATTTACCAAGCCACCACGTGTTGGCTAACCAGCTATTACGTATTTGGTGCCTTTCAACTGCTGCTTTTCTTCAACCACATGCCCACCATAGTAGACGCTTTTATTGGACAATTGGTCATTCTTGTAAACATTTCGATTTATTTAAATTCAGACTCTTAGGTAGGAGAGAACGCTGACAACAAAGAGAGAACTAAAATGCTAATGCGCATAACTATACCCACTAATATTGCTTTTGCCACAGGCCCCTATTTAGCCGTGCAAGTACTGTATTTTTTTAATCCAGGGTTGGAGTTCGTGCAGTCCCTCTGTGGATTTTTGCATGTCCTAACGGTATTGCCAATACTTGTTATTCTTTTACCAGAAGAAAATGGCAAGAAATGTAGGTCTAACTACCACGAAATTGAAGCCAACAAACTTTTTTTCAGCCAGGAAGATAGAATTGCCTAATATGAAGTCATTCACCAATATTCTGAAGGATTCGAAAATGGTGTGGAGCCTGATTTTCGTTGTGGTGAGTCTAACAAGATTTCACTAAAATTAATAAATACATTACATCCAGCTAGTTACTGGTCCATATAATGCCTATGATCAAGTAATGCGTACTCATTTAACCGGGACCATGCTCACAAAACCCAATGAAATGGCAAAAATGGTGAATAAAATACCACAAATGCTAAAAAAAACTCCTAATATTTGAGGCTCTTTTACTTGGAGGGACCGCTTTTATCGCCAACATTTTCATGTTGCCGTATTTACAACAGCGCCTACGTCCCCAAAAACTCATACAAGTAGCTTTGATGCTCACCACTGGCTCCTACCTGTACTTATCACAAGTGACAGAATACCATTTATTGCTCATCGGAATGCCTTTTCAAGTATGCAAGTCTTTTAAAAACTGATTTACGAAAATAATTTAAGCATTTAGATAATCGGTGTTTGTATTGCATTAGGACAACTGTCAGCCCAAATAATGTCCTCAGTTCCACGCAGCCACATGGGAAAGGCAGCAGCTCTTAACAGAATAGCTCAACTAACAGCCACGGCAATCACCCCTCTAGTGTCAGGCTACTACACTGACAATGAGGAGGCTACCCTCTTGTGCTATGTTAGTGCAGCAATCAGTGCTTTGACTATCCCTTTAGTGCAGAGATATGGAAACTTTGTGGGCCAATATACCACGCATAATCTGCCTACAAGAAGTGAGTAGCAAAGTCACAAATGTCAATGAAGAATCCTCAACTCAATCAAGACTAGTCCCAACTTCATTCCAGCTTGTTGTCAATTTTTCCCTTATCTCCAAATACAACTTTCTTTCTGAACCAATAAACTTTTCAGTAAAGATTCCGGAAAGAGTGTACACTGCAAGAGGAGATTCTAAGTTATGACATTTTCACAGCTATCCAATTGAATTTATGTTTCTACAAGGTGGCTCTAAAAATTAGCTTTAAAATTAAACTAAAAAGTCAGGTAAAAACGGAAAATCCCGGAAATTACTAGAGATAGTGATCAGGCTGCAGGCGGGACAACGGAACGGGATTACTGGACCCAACCGGGAGCGGGAACGGGGTTTTGAGATTGAAAAAACGGGATCCCGGTCAAAAGACGGCCACTAAAAGGCCGAATTCGTAGTCTAAACACTTGAACCTGGGGTAGATACCCATCGTAGATTTAAATGAGATTTGTCCCGTTATAAAAAAAATCGTCCTGACCAATTCAAACATGTGAAATATGCGTTGAAGGTTGCGGGTATGTCCCTTTCAGTGGCCAAATATAACTCGTTCATAGCTCATTAGAAAGATCGAGTAAAGAGGAACAAGATGTTATATGACATTTTTCAAAAAAGTATATTTTTCATTTAAATAAAAGTTTTGCATTACGACTCAGTATGAAAGAGAGCTCCTTTTTAGTGCCACCCTGTAAAAAACAGGTTAAAGACATCATAAAGCGATGCTTCCAGCAATTTATCCATACAAATAACTAGTTTTATTCCTTTGCTCTATCCCTATGCAAAGAAACAACGCAAGATAGACAGTCAAAAGAAACGTGAGAACGTGTCTGTCTACATTAATAGAAATGCAACAATATTACAAAACACGCAAAATAGTGCGCTCAAGACACCAAATATATTAAGGTAACGAATATATGTTTTCTTCCAAAGTCTAACTTATGTACTGCCACTTTCCTGCTCGCAAAGTAAAATTTGTCTACTGATTTGTTTGTCAATATGGTCGCAAGTTATCCATTTTTACTTCAACGCTCAATATTTTTGAAGCAGATCTTTAATTAGAAAATCCACCAACAGCTTCTAAAAGCTATCAAACAGCTTTCAACCAAAAAAGAAAGAGGTTAGCAACAACATCTTCTTTTCAGTTTTATCATCGCTCATTCAGCTGTCTTTCTCTCTCACCCAATAAAAACGAAAGAGAGTCTGTAAAATAGAGGACTGACCAGCATGCAGCAATACGACCTACATATCGCCCCATTCCTTAACTCCGGAATCCTCGAAGAAGCGCAAGCAAATATTCTCTTCCCATCCTAGAAGAAAAGAGGAAAATTGATTGGGTAGTGGGCAGTGCACGTTATGCTTTCCCTCTACTCAAAAGTGATTGATTTGAGTATCTTCTTCTTCTCGCGCAACTACAAACCACTTTTATCCATTATAATTCACTTTCTGAAACCCCAATTTCACTTTTACTTGTCATTGTTCAACATTTTCTAGACTGAAATATCTTCACTGCAAAGCCAATTTTAGGCGAAGTTCGCCCCCGAAAATGGTATCAATGGACAGAAAACAAAAGGTGATGAGTGTTCTGTCCCTGATTTACTTTATCTGGCATTTCGGCACTAATTGGACAACCACCCTATTGTCATTTCTACAATGGGACACTGTGGAAGTGTTGACCATTGTAGATTTGGCCTACATACAAGCTTTCGGAAGTTTGTGCAATGCTTTTGGTTCACTGGCTATTGGACAGGTTGGTGAAATCGAGCAAAAAATAATTTAATCAGTTCCATTTTTAGGTATCCGACTCGACAGGCCCTAAAACCATGTTTCTGTTTTCAGCCATATTTACGACCCTATACTATGTGGGACTCAGCTTTGGACGATGCTGGTACTCATTCTTCTTCTTGCAAGTTAGTTTTGCAACTAAAATCACTCATATAGAGTGGTCCAACAATGTGCATACCTCAAAACACCAATAAGTCTTTTTCTAAAAATACTCATCCAAAAAATATAAATATCCTCAAAATGAGACTTTTAACCCTGTTCTGAATTCTTACCCAACACATTGCGGAGGCCAAACAAAAATAAACTTCATAAAAAATTCAGATTCTACGAGTGGGATACCAACTGGACTCCACCGCCGAAATGTACCTGGCCACTGTGACCACCGAGCGAGAGAGGACCAGTGCTCTCATGTTCTTAACCATCCCGCAAGCCCTATCTATGTTTCTTGCGCCCATAGTTGCCTCTAAAGTGGCTGTTTACACCACCCTCCGAATCTCACAAGCCATCAATGGACTAGTGCTAGCTGCTCTGCTTATCCCCGTGCTTCTCTTCTTCCTACCTACCACTCATTCCATTCCTAGACTGGCGTCTGCCCGTCTTCGACCACAAGACTACTGGCCAATGATCACTAGGAATTCAGGACTCAGAGAAGGACTAATTTTAAGGTCAGATAACATTCACATAAAAACTATCCGACAATCAAATTTTTCTAATTTCCACGCAAGGGCAATTTTACAAACAGGGCTTTCCCAGTAAAAAGACTTACTTTCAAGTAGATTCAGACATAAATAAAACTTTCAAGAATAAATCCAAAAAAATTTGATGGTGCTAACCAGCAATCTGACGGGTTAAAAGAGTATCCGAACCAGTGATGCCAATCACAAACAAAATATGTCAAAAATTTTGATTGCAAAAAAATTTATTGTGAAAAGAAGCTTTTTACCCTAAATCCATGTTCAGAGCCCTACTCATAATCGCCTATGTCTGCTACGAGATAATTGCTCGCAACTTCCTTCTACGCGCATACATGCAGGGCACCAGTGACAGTGCTGAAGTGCTTATTGTGATGGGCTGCTCCTTATTGGTTGTCCAATTCCTAGTGCTTCCCTTCCTTCAGAAGCATTATAGTCCCAAGACATTACTTCAACTAGCAATTATAACCCTCGTCGTGAGTTACGGATCAGTAACTTTCACCACCTCCCTGATGCAGTTCCTGGTGGTGACTGCTGTGCAAACAGGAGCATATGCCATTGCTTATGCAGAGTCTAGCACTCAAATAACTTGGTTGAGTTGGATTTTAAAATGAGTGTGAAAAACCCTCGAATTATTTTAGTGCAGTGGAGACCACCGACTTAGGCAAAGCTACGGGACTGGCTTCAATGGTGCAGTGGATTTCCCACTTTTTAGTACCCATCTACACTTCACATTTGGTTAACCATTGGCATTACACATATGCATTCTACACTAGTGCTATCATTATGTTCATAACTCTAGGTTACATCACCGTGTTTGCTAAGCAAACCAATGCTAGACTCAGAACTTTGTTGCCTAATTTAACAGTTGCTTGAATTGGGTACGACAAACAGCATATCGAAATTGAGTTCTGGGATAAAATTAACTGGAGAAATAAAGGATGAGTATGAGCGACGACCAAAAAAGTGGGGCTCAGACACTGCCAAGGTCATACATCTTGCACCCAAGGTGGTGCCACCGGGTTTAGCCTTATTCAGGCTAGTGGACCACACTAGGAGTCGGACTTTTAGCAATTTCACATCACAGCCGAGCGGTGGCAACTATAATGAGGTTACACCACACGCAGATTCGAACCTACTACAAATAGAGCACAGAGTAAACGCATTACCACTATGCCACTAGTGCACATATGACCGAATGAAATCAAGGTCCCTTTATTATAAAAAAAACAACAAAAGGAAAGTAAAAGTAAAACCACTGACTACACCGGTGACAAAAAACTAATATCAAAACCAAAAACTAAGTTCCAAACTAACATTTAGGCGGTGGAATCTAGTTGGTGACCCACTCGTAGAATCTGAATTTTTATGATTTATTTATTTTTTGTCTGGCCTTTTTGTCTGGTTTATTTTTGTCTGGCCTCGGGAATGCATTGGGTAAAAATTTAGACCAAAGACCACCAAAATTGCATTCACGGGGAAAAACTAGCACGCCAACCATTGAGTTGAAATACAGGATAAGTTGAACAATTCAATTCTTGTGATTCCTAGAATAAATACATACCTGCGCATAAACATATGTCCACTTGACTGAACTGCGACAACTTTCTACTGACTTGGAACACCTGAATTGCTAATTCACGAGTCGGAACGAGGACGAGCACCCTGGTTACTGATCTTCTTCCCTTCTGACGGAAAAGCAATCGCTCGAAGATTGGCAACATGAAAGCAGCCGTCTTGCCAGTTCCTGTTGCTGAACAAGCACAAATATCTCGTCCTGCAAGGGCCACCGGAATGCAAGCTTTCTGGATCTGCGTTGGATGTACAAAACCCGCTTCGAAGATTGCCTAAAGTCAGAAATTGATAAAAACTCACATTAAATTTCAAATGGCTTTTCGTAAAACTGCCACAAACCAAACCTTGAGCATTGGCCGGCTCAAATTTAGATCACTGAATGAATCTCCACTTGCATGGCTTACAACTGGTTCTGATGACTCTGACACGATCTTTTGGGAATTGGAATCAAAAAAACGGTCCTTTTCAGATGGCTTTTTAAGCTTCTTCGTCTTTTTATCACGGACGGTATCTGCAAGAAAAATTATGAATTGATGTTCAAAATTCTCATAAATCTATGGCCACATGCACAGAAAACAAGATAGTCAAAGTTTCTGGCGGTCAAAGAAAAAACAGATTGCCCCACTAGCACACATCAAAATGCTTTTAATCTCCGAATATACCACTAAATTACGTCAAAGGCCCATGTTCCTTTTTGATTTTACATTTTTTTGCGTAAAAAAACAAACCTGGTTTGACTATCACAGGCTTCAATGGCTCTTCATCGCTAGACGTGTCCTCTTCTTCAAATGGCTCGTTTTCATTGTCGTTGACCAGGCACGGAAACAGCATCATCATATGTGCTTATTCAACTTCGAAGCGACTGAAACAAACAAGATAAAATGATTAAATGGGAAAACTTAAATAGGCGATGCAAACAGGTTAGTATGACTCGCAACACCATTTATTGATCAAAAATTAACACAAAAATTGTTTTATTAACATTTTTACAGTTGAAAATTGTATACAAGATAGTGATCAAAGAAAGCAACTTTGCACAACAGTTTTTTTGCGCTAATTTTACAGAAATAAATGATGAGAACAGACAAACTTGGAAGAAAATAACCAAAAAAGTTATTTGGTAGGCGAGTCATAGATACAGAGCGAAAGTTCGGGAAAAAAGTATAAAAATTCATTTTTTTGCATTTTCTTTGAGGTGAGCAAAGTACGTAGGTATATTCGGAACTATTAGAAGTGGAACTGGGTGCATTTGATCAATTTTTAAACTGGATGTGTCATCTCCAAGCCAGTGATATCTAGTTACTAAATTTTAGTATCGTTTTGTTTGGGGTTGAAAAAAACACGATTTGTTTAATAACACGAATAGCTTTGTGTTTGAATCGTGTTTTGAAAAAGAAATGAATTAACAATAAGTCAAATCTTTTAGTTTATTTAATTAATGCAATGACTGACTGCAACACCACCATAATTTTATCAAAATAATGTTAAATTACAGAACATGTAACATGAAAAAAGGGGCGCTACTCTATAACACCGGTAATTTTCGAACTGCTTCTTTTACTGGAGGTGTGCATGATGTGATTAGTGATGATAACTCGGCGCATAAACCCAAATTCATTTTATTCCACTCAGTCATTTCGACCCACCGTGGAAAAGCTCAGCTGGGATGGTTTCCGAATTGTGGTCCCCCCTGTTTTTTTCCAAAAATGTGCCTTGATCCCCTGTTGCTTTTATACTTTGAATCGAATTCCTCCCTATCCATTGCAAACAGGAAGCACTGTGCTGTCTTTGCGAATTTATACTCTGTCATAACTCGGCACCTGTCAGGGTTCCAGGGCAGAGTTTTAAAATAAAATTTTGACCAGGGTTTTTCAAGGTGATCACCCAGGGCCTCGGGCTTGAAAATTCTTTCCCAAGGGTCTCACGTCAAAAAATGTGGCAAAGAATGAAAAAAATGACCAAAGAATGCTACCCTGTTCATACTTGCACCAGCGGCGCCGCTGCCGGCAAATGTTACAGCTTCCTCGCCGCTAATATCGGTACTCTTTTAGTTTAAGTACCCCCTACCCATTTTAAGCTTTGTTCATACACGCAAAAAACAAAAAGAGTACCCTATAAATCTTGTCCTGCCTGGCCTTCTGACTTTGACTGATAAATTTGACCTGTCTACAAATATTCACGCAAGGAACATAAGCCGACTTCTCAAGCGCAGATTTTACTCAGTGTTGGATTCCGGAATTTAAAATGAATGAGCTGGTCTAACTGGCAGCTGCCTTTCTTGATCCAAAAACAATACGGCCGCAAACCATCAGAGATAAGTGAGAGCTTGGAAGGTCTACTCTCAAATCAATTACGGGCACGTTACACCCAGAGGTAAAAAGGGAAGAGGATGAATCTACCGAAGTGCCATGTCCATTCGGCAGATCACACACAGATTAAAAGGTTTTTTGATAAAATTGATAGCGATGCTATAATAGAGCAGGGCTTTGCAAGGTTTTGGAAACCCAGAAGCAGCGTAATATCTTTCACTTATAAGACAAAACTAAAACTCTTAATCGATATGTTTAATCTTAGGCGTACCCTATGGTTTCAAAACTTGCCTTTGATGCATTACCCAATCCTCAGATTTTTTAAAGGTATACGACCTGCTTTCAATTTCTGTGTACATTATAAAAAATACTCTGTCAATACTTTTTTCACTTCGAAAATTTTTACTACCGCCACGCCGCCGCCGTTGCCGCGCCGTCGTCATAAAAATTTAGTCTGCCGCACCGTCGCCGCCTTTTAATCGCCGCCGCACTGGCTCGCCGCCGCCGCTCTAATTTGCTTTTTATACCCGCCGCTGCCGCGGATTTTTAAGTCGCGTGCAAGTATGACCCTGTTGTCATCACTAGATGCGATATATCGTATGGGACGAAACAAGCAAAAAATGTCGCACGCACGAACCCGTCAACGAATACCGCTATCGGATCGCAAAAAAATGAATGAAAATATGGCTGTACCGAAAATTTAAGCGGCAATTTGTTAAGCGGACATTCGTTAAGCAAATCTGAACTCATCAGAAATCCGAATTCGGAACTCGCTATTCCCTGATTGTGTTTTTGTTCGGAAGAAGCATTGCAAATTTTACCATTTCACTTTTCAGGTCACCTGAAGCAGGTGATGAAAAAATTTTTTCATTTTCCGAAAATCAGGTTTTAACGCCTCCTAAGCAATTCTTTGTCTTGTTTGGTAATACAAATGGGGATTTTTCTGCAATTTAATTTCTGCAATTCATGCAAAGACAGAACTTAATATCAATCAATCAAATTAAATGTCTTGCACTTGCTCCGGCGTTCTTGTAATGAAGTTACCGGAGACACTTGATAACACCTCGATAATCGACTGCCCTACGATTCCCTACAATTGTGATTCCCTACGGCGATTCGCTACACTTTTAAATGTTGTCTATTCTTAACTGTAATTTAAAGGGGCATGCCTGTTTACGCAATTGGTCAAATTTGACATACCACTTTTTCGTAACAATACAAAACAAATTTGAATTTTTCCTTATAAAATTAGAGACGCAAATTTTGCTTGTCCAAATTTTACAAGG
>JAKMXJ010015668.1:0-13824 GCA_029339935.1 Anguina tritici
CCGAATTTTTTTTAAGTGCTCAAAAACCATTTTAAGTAATAATTTTGTAGTAAAGGTACCAAAAATGAGAATATTAAATTTAAAATGGGAATAAAAGCCGTATTGGAAGCATAGCTGCACGCGAAGGTAAAATTTGGAAGGCCACCTCCGCCGGCACTTTGTGAAGTTGGCCGCCGCCACCACCGCTGCTGGAACCGAATCAATGTGAATGAGCGCGCCTCCACCGCAGATAACCAACTGGTCCAGAATACTTCGCGTATGTGTATACTGGATAAATGCGGTCACTTAGCACAGTCTTTAAAAACCTATTTTTGGAAGTTTGGGCTACACCTTTGAGCCCGTCCTAAAATTCGCGAGCCTAGCCGAGCCTAAGCCCTAGTCCAAAAAGTAGTAATTGGGGTACTGAAAGCAGCTTTTTAAAAACCGTTGCTAACTAACCATTACGAAGTGACTGCTGCTAAGTGGCTGTATACAGAGCTTATCCGCTAGACCATCTTGACCCTAAGTGTCAAACATGGCTTATAAATCACTGACTTTTATTCTTCAGTCAAGACAAAAGTGGTGCCCTTAATTTACAAAGAGAGTGGCCGCCACTTTGACAATAAAAGCATAAAATACTAAATAGGACTCAAATACCCCACATAACATCATTTACAGCCAATCTGCTAAAAAAGCATGCTTCAATATTAAAAACCAATACAAGTTGACAAGTGTTTGATGAACAAAGAGAGCAGAACAAGACGCACTTCACATAGTTATCATCAAAATATAGCCGACCAAGGCCAGATAAGGTTTGAGCAGGGGACCCAACAAGGGCATCCACAATATGTAGTCCACCAACCACCTAAAGCAAGAGGTTTGAAGCAATATTAGGTGGTTGAAACCCACTCACCAATACAACTTGAATTGGAAACGACCCCAACTCAGTTTCAGCCATGTTTTTGAGCCGATTTCCACCCGACCATTTTCCATAGCCTGTTGGGCTTTATAAACAGCGTCTAAAAACCAAATTTTTGTTTCATTTTTTATGATTATCTACATGGGCGATAAGTTGCGGCTATCAGAGGTTAGAGTCCACGACCGGGATAATTTGTAGTATTACATCTTCGCCCGAAAATGATTAGGATCAAGTCCTAAAGTCATTTTAAATACTAAAAAAGGATTTTAAAGACTAAACAGCTAGAGTGCAGGTGATTCCCTTGACTTTTAGCTCATACTACTTGATCAAAAGTCCGCTTTAACAACTTTTTCACAAAGATTGGTGCAGGTTTAGACATGGAATGTGTATGGTTGCTGAAAAAAAATCAAAAAACTTTTGGGGTTTTCTAGGTCCCCAATAGTTTGAAAAAAGGGGAAAAATTGGCGCCAAAATGCAGGGAAGTCTTCAATCTTTTCAGCCGGTGGAATTGCGAAGACGCGAAGCAAACAGAAGTCGATTGGAAGTTGACGAAGTTCGTCAGAATCTAGTGAAATTTTTCAATGAAGAAGGCGGAGTGGAATGGCAAAGAAGTATGGTTTAGGATGTTATGTCCTTATCTATTAGGTCGATGTCATTGCTTTGTCTATGTTGTGGATTTGAGACTGTTGTCTTAGTCTAAATTCGATCATTGCAGACACATTTTGGAGTCTAGGATCTCGTTTGAGACACTCTTTGGAGTTTGAGTATAAAATCTGGGTCTAGGGTCTGAGTCCAAGGTATCATTGTGTATATATTCATACTCAAGCTTTGAACTAGACATGGAGCTTCCGCAAAACCGTAGCCCCATAACCGTGATCGGGGCTGGGATTTCTAAAAAAATAAACCGGGGTCCCAGTTTATTTATTTTTAACCAGAATTTTAGACAATTTTAAAGCGAGAGAAACTCACCTATATTTATTCGGCAAACACGTCAAGTCAATAAGAGTAGTTGTATTGAGGACAGTTGTTCAAGAAGATCGTGTACCTCGGATCCAGATTTGATCTTTGGTAGTCGAACACGTCCCTCACCACTGAAAAGAGTTGCTCGCTTGTCATACACGTCGCCGGTTCAAAGAGGATATCAACATTCTTATTAATCTCTTCTCCGGTTTAATTTGGATGAACTTTACGATGGTGTTCTCTTGAATAAATGCTTCATTGTCGATATCGTCGAACTTCTTTGCGTATTCCTCGCGGCCAGCTGTCCGGAAATGTGTCTTGAGTCCTTTTGCGCTCCTGTCAGTCCGATAAATGATCAGGCCGCATGTCTTGCATGACGCTCTAGTTTTTTTGAAGAATTTGATCTTCCAAATAGTGCTCATTCTGTATGAGGAGTGTTGTGGCAGGTGTTATTTCAAATATCAAATTTTCACGAAATGACTTATTGTGTGACTTGATACAGAGTCTGTTTATGGAGTTGATATTGTTATTATTGTTGTCGCAAATAAAGCAGCTTGTTGCTATTTCTATTTTTGGAATTATATTGTGCTCTGAATATAAATTGCTTGTCCTTCTATTCAATACTAGGTTCAATACTACTACCAGCTAAATTATTAAATTTTAAATCTACAACAAGGAGGCTAAAAGAGGTATGTGAGTAATGAGGAATTAAATAAAAAAAATTATTGCTCATTATGAAATGGCGAGCATCCGGACCCTGGGGTCAAACCAAGACCTGGACCGGGATTTCAAATTTTTAGAACCGAGATTGCAGCTCAAAAAATAGTCAGGGTTCCGGTTCGGGAACGGCGTCTCTAACCGGGGCCCCGATTCCATCTCTACTTTGAAACCAGACTCTGAAGCCAGACTCAGATCCCACTCAATGTAGACGCATCTTCAGGGCGTGCAGTGCGCTCGTAGGGTTAGAGACAGGCACAAAGAATTACTTGTCAGATGAACCCGAGGAACACTGCTGATTAGGCATAAAGAGACGCTTTTTGCATTGCATCATAAAGGAAACGAAATGAAACATGGTGTGCTGGGTATTAAGATTCCCTCTTAAGCCAGTTTACCTTTAGGGACCAAACAAGTTCAGAGGTTGCTACAAATATTATTGCCAATATTTTTGGCCTTCAAATTATTTTTAGCATCTAAAATGACCTTAAATCATCATTTTGCCCATTTTGGGCAAACGTATAATTCTATAGTCCAGCAACTGCTAGTCCAATTTTCTACATTCCTTTACTGCTACTAAATACCTCTATCACAAGTCCTTCCATCTGGTTTGGTAAAATAAAAGCCGAAACGGGCTAGTTGCTGCAACTTACTACCGCCATCCGTCTCACAGTCCATCTGCATAATATGTGGGGGGTTCTTTTGCTCCGTGTACATCCACTCCCAACTGTGCGCTATTCTAAAAAACGGTTCTATAATTTTGTAAATAAAAAGACATCTTTTTTGTAAAACCCTTGAAACCCTTTTAAAAATATATTTTTTGCTTCACAACACTATAAAAATAGTTTTATAAATATTAGGCTGCGTCATAAAACCTGCGATTTTCGTTCAGAGGTACAATTCACTCTAATGCTTTTTATTATTGACTTAAAATATCATAGAAACTAATTAACAAAGTAATCTTCTTCGAATTATATAAATTTTTCCCATGGTTTTGCAACCTTTGGTTGTCCCTAACGTAAAATCCGACTGGTTTCAAGGCAAAGAATTCTGTAAAGTTTTGATGAACTTCCTCTACAGAGGCATTTTGTTTTCTACGCAGGATGTGCTGAAGTGATCCAAAGAGATGATAGTCCAATGGAGCAATATCTGGATGATGTGATGATAAGAAAAGAAATATTGACTGCCTTTTCCAATCTTGAGGAGATGTCTGTGCACTATTTATAGGCTTTCTGAAGGCGATCATTCATTTGAAGGACTGTCGGCTTGGAATATTCCTCTACCACAGCACGAAATTGATAATGATAATCATCGAATTAGCTTGTCGCTCGAACTCCACTTCGACTCTTATCTTCCAGACTTCTATTCCATTCTACAAAAAACCGGAATAGGGTGCTGACCAGAATCATTACTAGTGATCGGAATATGCTTAAAGGCACTTTATTGAAATTATGACCATTTAAAGTGGCACTGGTAATGATTCTGGTCAACACCCTTGAATCAACAAAAGTTGCTAAGACGCAGAGAAACAAAATTTTGGAAAAACTGGAGAGAAAATGTGTTGAGAAGGATTTCCTCGCAGGACCATCTTAAAAATTTTCTTGGGATTTTCCGATTATATAAGCTGAACTTGTTCTTGAAATCTTCATTCTGCGTGTGTGTTCTCATGCGAAACAGTCGTTCTTCTTCTTGGCTCTCTGCAAAAAAACTTCTCTGAAACAAAATGAAGTCTATATATCTCGGTGTTGGTGCTGGCGCTGGTGGTGGTCAAAGACCAACCTACTTCAGTCCTGGTCCTAGCGGTGGTGATGGTACCAATGCATTCGGTGGTGGGGGACGAAGTCCACTGCTGCTGGAGTTTCAGTCTGCTTGGGCGTGCCTTCTGGTGGAGCTGGTGCTGCTACTTCTGTCTACTTCGGTGTTCGTGCAGCCAAAGCTGTTGGTGGCTCGACTCCTGCGGACTGCTTTACTCCTTCTGCTGCTGTCGCTGCTCGTTCTATCGCTGCTCCTGCTCCAGTTGGTTGGTTATTCTTTTTGTGGATTTTATCTGTTAGTCATTTCTCTTGGAGATTTACGAAGACTGCGATTTGCGGCATTCCGACGGACAACACCAAAACTGCCATCGGTGGAATTCCTATGGACAATACGAAGACTGCCATTGGTGGCATTCCGATGGACAACAAGAAGAAAGCTATTGGTGGCATTCCGTTCGGTTAGTCTTTGTTGTTTCTATTCGAGCTTTTACTTGTGTATTCAGATAACACTAAGACGGCTATTGGTGGCATTCCCATGGACCATACGAAGACCGCCATCGGTGGAATTCCTATAGACAATACTAAGACTGCTATTGGAGGTGTGCCTGCTAATGGATTTGGTGGCGGAGGTGATCTGGTGATCGTTTGGTAAAGTCTCATCAATCAATTGTTCTGTTTAGTTGATGCTGCTGTTGTTGCTGCTAATTAGTCTGTCTATTTGGGTTCTGGTTGTGGAAATCTTGGAGCTGCTCAGCCTGCCTACTTCAGTCTCGGTGCCGCTGGCAAGCCGTCCGGTGGTGGTAGTACTGGCGGCGGTGGGAAGCCGACTCCTGGAATTTCGATCTACTTCGCTGCTCCGTCCCGTGGTGCTCCTGGGGTTACGAGTTGCTACTTCGCTGCCAAATGAGGAGCCTTGGTGAAGAAAAAAAATTGTAATTGTGGAATGCAAAGATGTTGTTTTGAATAAAAATTATTGTGAAAACATTTTTTATTTTGCTGAGCCATTTCGTACGTTTGCACTCGTTTTAGCGAAACTTATTTGACCTCCACTCAATTTATGCCCCCCATTTGAGCTCTTCATTCAGGGCTGTCAGCTCAATTCCTCAAAAATAAATAAATAAAGAAAAGCTTTCACTGTCGAGACATCGAGCCGGTTGCGTTCATTCTTCCACTGGGCATTACACAAGAAGAAAACCCGCTCCAGGAAGGCATTTGACACAGGAATTGCGAAAATTATGCCGAGCAGACGAGAGAAAGGAGGAAGAAAATGATTGTTCTTCAAGATGCTCTGCCACAGTGACTCGGCCACCTCATTGTTGAAGTCGCCTTCTGGAATTAGATAGGAATGGAGTCGGCGGACGGAGCAAACTTCTTGATGAGGAAGTTGAAGACTGATTGTGAAGACCAAGTGGCTGTGGAAGTGGCTTGATGCTTTGGCGTATTCACATGACAATTCATTGCTGGCCCTCCCGTTGATGTCAGATTGATTTTGGGAATGCAGATCATGCAGCGCGCATGGTAGACGTCTTTTCCACTGATTACCCATTTGAACCAATTGGTGTAGTTGACCCTGTACTTTTGCTTGATCTTCTTGATTATATAAGCCATATTTTGAAATTGGATTATTGACGAGGCACGAATCAAGGATAATAGAAAGCGAGAATAAAACTCGCAATTAGAAGAAACCTCAAGGTTAAACACCAAAAATGGCGGCAATTTGATTTGAACTTTATTTAGGATGAAGAGGATGAAAATCAGTATGAATCGGTATATTTTAAAAAATCAGATTTTGGTTTCGAAAATCAGTATAATACTAATTTAATCAGTATGGTTGCGATCCCTGTGTAATATTAATTAAAAGGCACATTTCCCAATTATGATTCAGCCGGTTGGAGCTGCTGGGACCATTTTTTTCACTGCTGTTTTTCTGTTACAGATCGCCTTGTTCTGAGCATCTTTACGAAGAACAGTACCCGTGAAAAGTGCTTTTTTAGCTTTTTAGTTCTAGCCGCTTGAAGATGTTTATCCACGAAAAATGAAGCGTTTGTTCCCAATTCATTTTTCTCAAGCGTTTTATTATGACACGGATAAACATTATATCCTATAAGATAGCCTTTCTAACCATAGGTAATATGCGGGGGTGATATTGACTTTTTGCGGATAGAAGTTGTAATAGTGCAAAGTTAGCAATTTTGAGACACCCATTTATGTACATAAATCGGACCAACACACCAAAGTTTTTATGACGCCCAAAGTTTTGTTTTACTTTATCCGAAAGAGCACGCGATTCTGCACGTGACACTACCAACCGATTTTCCAGAAAGTTGTACGATAGCGAGAACGAGCCACTTTAAAATGTCAAAAAGAGATTAACCTATTCCAGCATAGCCCTTCCAGGTGACTTTTCAGAAAGGGTTAATCCTTTTTTGACCTAAAATTACTTTTTTGTCCCAGATTTAGCCAAAGCCGCATGGGCTCCAAGTATTTTTATTGCATGATGGGAGAAAAGTCAATGACAAAGTATCTGATAAGGGCATTATTCGAAGCAAAAATTATTTGACTGGCGATTACCGACTTCATATTGCAAAAGAGCCACAACCTGTATCAACAGGCCTACATGCAGCTTGAAATATGCAGCGTAAAAAGAATGCCAGTAAAAATAAGCAGTTCATTTTTTAAGAAAAGTATATTCAGTCGGCATGGAGTATAAAAGAGTACATTTCACATAATACTTCGTTGTCTCCATCCTTTTGTTACGTGTTTTAAAAGATTGAAGTTCAGAAAACATTTATAAAAGTAAACATCATAAGTGGCGGCAATTACTATTGAGCAAAAATATGGTAGAAACAAAGTAATCATTTTTTCTGCATACATCCATAGATCTTCACAAAACCGTAATTTTTGCACGAAGATTTTTCCCGCTACATACTCTTTTCAAAGTAAATTGACCGCTTAGAGCCCGATAATTAATGCATTTTAATCATTTAAAAATGATTTCATTTAACGTACGCATTTTCGAACCAATCCTGAGTCACCATTTTAAACTTGTTCCTTCTCACTATCGTACAACTTTTTAGAAAAGCGGCTGGTAGTGTCACGCGCAGAATCACGTGCTCTTTCAGCGTGCTCTGCCTCAAAATTAGAAAATGTGCTTTTTAAGCCTTTGAAAAAAACCGCAGGGCTTATGATACAGCCTAATAATATTTCAATATTCAATGACCACAGGATATCTTAGGCGCAGTAAAGTATGGCCAATGTTTCAATAAATTACTTGTGTGGGATGTATTTGCATCTGGGCCGTCTCCAGGTATGGCACTGGTGTATCATTATGCCCATGTCAGGAGTGTACCAATGTGCTAACTTATTAGCAATGGCTTCGAAGAATTCGAGTGTGTTGTTGTTGGCTTGCACATAGAAATTGGCGCCTGAAATATTTTTTATGTGTTTCACGACCATTTTATATAGTTTTTCGCATTGGTTTGTATTAATGGGTCACTCACTTATTAGCGGGCGCACCATTAATGTGTGCATGTCAAGGTCTTTGCTTATCTTTGACTCACATGGAATGCACGAAAGAACACCACTTTAATTGCAGAAAAATGTTGAATTTACTTTTTCAACATTTATTTTTGGTATGTTTTCGTCTTTTAGTTTTAAGGATTTCTTTTATTATTGAGTCGGGTGGGTAAATTATTTGTACAGACAGCTAAATATTAAAAAAACATATTAGCATCAAATTTGGAAGTAAAATCAAGTATATCTACATAATAATTTAATAAAAAGCTTCATAAAAGAGGCTTATTGACGTTAAACCAGACATGTGCACGGCCCGGGCTGCGAATAGAGTCGAGCCTCGATTTAACAACACCTCTATCCAAGGATATCTTTTATCCAGCCTCCAGGGATATGGTTGAACCGAGACTTGACTGGAAGGTAAAAACCGAATTGAGCCCATATCAAATGAGTCCATGTCCTCAATCCTCCTTTCATTACAAGGCATGTGTTAAATCTAATCTTGACTACTCTAATCTACTTTTTAATTTTAAATTTAAGTCGCCAACATTAAACTTGCCATCTATCTTGTAAAAAATCGAGATCTACGACAATAACTCTCTTTAAGGTTAACTCTTTTGGGCTCAATTTTAATTTGCCCAATCCTCAATTATTTCGCTCCCTATGCGAAAAACATTTGAAATTATTGGCCTGAGTGCTTTAAGCAGTAAAGCGTGACTGAGTACACCCCCACCACCACCAGTGACCCCGATTTCACATCCGGTGGAACAGAGGAGACCAGCAGTAACAACTGGGTCACCATTACAACATACAATAAATAATCACTGTCTGCTCTTTCACTTTTCTATTGGAATACACACATTTTAGTGCTAATATCCCATTTTTCAAAAGGAAAAGGTGACTTTTTTGCACTTGAAAAGATGTCACGCTTTCACTGGTATTTATTCTAACTTTACTTATCTCTTTTTCATTTATCCCTTTTACAGACAAAGAGACGCAATTTGAATATATATTTGTTATAAATATATGTATTCTTTTCTCACATTTGCATTCTAAACCATAAAACAGATTGACTGGGCAGGGAAAACCAGTTTGCTGGGGGCATTAAAACCAAATTTTATTGTTTGAAAAGCTGAAAGATGTTTCAGGTGGCAGTGTTTTAGAGTCACGCAAAACTAATTATGGTATTAGGTGATAAGGAGTACTTTTGAGTGATGGAAAAGAAGCCTGAATTTATTTTGCAAATGGCTAAATAAATGGGCTAAGATCCAATAAAACCAACAAAACTTCCTGATCACTTTTACAATCCGATTTATTATTATTGCTGTATAGTGTCCTTTGAGTCACCTGTGGTCTCACAATGGCTCAATTATTCGTTTCGTCTCATTATTATGTGAGGGTTTGAACGCCTGTGTTCAGCTTAGTCGTTCTGTTAGTAAAGTAACTGGGGATTCGTGTCTCTCGCACCTTTCTCGTTTCTCTCTTGTGTGCTATCAATATCGCTCTCGGCTCTCCTCTCTCGCCTTTCCACATGGACCGATCCAACAGCGACGTACTCGCAATGGATTTTAATTAGTTTCTGCAAATTCTGGATGCTCAGCAGCAACAGATGGCTTAGCAAAAGAAGATGGCTCGGCATCAGAACATGGCTCAACAACAACAGATTGATCAGATGATGGCTATTTTTCAACAGCAGCAGAAAAATGTTTGTGATGGCGATGTACCTCAATATACTCCAGCTGCCGTCCCATAAGCCAAAAGATTCCAAGTAATCGTTCTTTCAGAGGGAAAACCTTCTTAATATATAGTTGCATGTTCGGATGCCGGCGTCCCTTCAAACTTTGTTCTCTCTTTTGGTATTTATTTTGCTGTAACGATTTTTATGTTATTTTGCCTTGTATCTTTTTCATTCATTCTTTTCAGGTGTTTATTAACAGCAAGAAGACAAGTGTCATCACTTTGAAGGCCAAGAAACAAGAGTCGAAGAAAAAGGTTATTCAGGTTTATTTCGTAGTTAACCGCTAATCATTTGCTGGTTGTTAGACTTGTTGAATTTTATTGTGCAAATGAATGTGTATGAATAAAATAGACATGTGGAATGGGAATATCTCTGGCCATATTTCCGGACACTTTTCACCAAGGGCAATTGTTGTCATATTGAGCACAAAGAGGGTTTACTCATCTACATTTACTCAGTGCAACTCAGCTCTTTAGATTCTGTATGACAGGGTGGAAATAATTTAGATTTTCAATTGCGAGTTTGGTTATATATTGGATATAGTAGATAAATGTTTATTTCAGGTTATGACTGAATGGGCTCATTGGCTTGCTGAAACCGCCATATTTGCTATTGACAGTGGACGCTTTGACTTGGTGGAAGACTTGGTAGTCGTATACACTACTCTGATACGCTACTATTAGGAATCTCCGAAAATGCCCGATCTCCGGAAATATCTCCGATTTAAAAATTTCCGTACTTTTCCAGAAATCTAGAATAAGGTCTTGCAAATATAAGGTAGCGGCTCTCACATAGGACAGCTCCTACTTATCACAACATTTGACCGGCTCCTTCTCCGCCCTAAGTCAGAGAGGGGTTATATATCTTTGAGATGCTACCTGCCGCTAAAATACATTGAAATTGCCAGCCATAAACCCAACCAAACATGGAGTTTCACCGAGAAAACCATTCACGGTTGACTTTTTTAAATCTGCTAGTATAAATATAAAAACTCGTGAACTCACTCACCATTAACCCATTCCGCTCGCTGACTTTTGTTGCCATCACCGACCTAAACTACTTTTAGGATGATCTTTTATCAACTCTAATTTTGTAGAATAATAATACCTGATCAAACAAAGCATCATATCCTTCCGCCACACTCTCCTCTTCCAGGCCTAGATCAAATAGATTGCGCCTACAATTTATTTACAGTTTTAGGCAGGACTGCCTTATTCGCTGCCCTCCCAAAAACAGTCCTTAGAAAATTGAAGAGCCTAGTTTTTGGTGGTTTTGAGAGGGCATCGAGTAAAGAAGTATAGCCCAGATTTTGTCGAAAGTTATGAAAAATATATAAACCTCCAAAAAGTGTCCTGTTGCATCATCCAGAAGGATTTGCCTTTCTTCAGCAAGGCAATTGCTAGATTGGCTCTCAGCAAATATATAGTCTGGTAGGGACCTTCGGCAAAACTGAATGGCTCCTGAAAGGCAATAAGAATAAAATCGGGAGTGGAGGCTTTAAATTAAGCATATAATACGAACATATAGACTGGGTGTAGGCCAGTAGAACTGCTTAATGTTGGGCCAGTACTCTGCCAGGACATCTCTGGCTGTGGAGTCCAGGGTAACGAACACGAAACGGTCATGTGCTTCAGGAAATACTGCAATTGACAACATTTCAAATTTTATTGCTGCCAATTTAGATTTTTTAAGCAATGGTCGAAGCTACTATTCTCTAAAATGGTCATATCCTAGCTTTTAGGCGTGTTTCTGCAAAATATAACTGGTGAGCCAAAAGTTTACAACTGACTTTTAACCTAACACTAGATATTCTCTATTTGGTTATCCGATATTTGAACGTCATGAAATTTGAGTTCCAATAACACATTTTCATATCTGGAGGTTGACCACTTTGATAACCGGTAAACGATCAACAAACCATGCTAGCGCCACTGCAGTCGTTTGCTGCGTCAACAAACCATGCTACCTCACCCAAAATCGGGCGGGAAATGCGGCTTAAAGAGTCTAGAATGCAGATTTTTGTGACCAATTTCCTTCAACTCGGGGTACCCATCTCTCCACCTGGTAGATGCCCATCTTCACCATCCGGGATCTCATACTCGAGATCGACCTAGCCCTAAGAAGTGGGTGCTTTTTTTTGCCTTGTTTGTAATCAAACTCCACTCCACCCATTGCAATCAGGGAGTATCGCGCTGTCTTTGCAAGCGAAGCGAACAATACCCGGCCCCCGTGCTATTGCATCCATATTCGCATTTGCATCCTACTCCCCCATAACTACCCCTATACCTGCCATACCACCCCATAACCATGCTATCCTACCCAAAATGACGTAGGGAAAATTTTTGAAGGCATTAAAACACATTTGCGTAGGAAAACCTGTCGACCCAGAGTACCCATCCCTACCCGAGGCGAATGTCCATCTGCACAAACGGAATCCCGTCCTCCAGGTGGATCTCCACCTGGAAGATCCGAGAATATGGAGTTACATCCAAGCTGGTCGACGAACCATGCTACCTGTTTAAAGAAATCTGCGGAGTAAATTTCTAGGGCTAAGACATGTTCTCCCTACAATAACCTCAGAACACAGGGCTAGGTAGCCCTTCTAAAAGGTGCCTAACCGGACTACCTGAAGTTCAACCACGCTTGGAAGTAAAAATTCCAGGAAGTAACTGGTACAATGCGCTTAAGTAGGAGCAGTACAGTGAGCTTAAGTGGGAGGGGATAGAGCACTTGAGTGGGTGGGGAAGATTGTGGTTTATTCATACTATTGGTAGTACGAGGGGACATTGAGTGGGGGCTACCGGGGGTCGGCTTAGGCTGAGCCTAAGCATTCAGTAGCTATTTAAATTAGCTTATGTAAAGTGACTGTGGAATCTTCTTTTTGCTCGATTTTGAGTTAAATGATGAAAAAGAATAGGAGGAACCAAGGCAAAAAAATTTCGGCATGTACAAGGTGATTTTTTATAAACGCCCTAGTTTGTTTTCGTCATAACTTTTTTAAATACGCGCCTTTCGAGAAAATATTTTTTCTATCTTGTACCCCTGCTCTATGCCAATCGAATGAGACCAAACATTTTCTTCTTTTTGATTGTGATGTTTGAAATTTGGATTTTTTTAAATGTTTCTTTTCAAATACTTTATTCGTCTCAGCAACGGCCCGAGTGTGTAGAATGGTTGTGAGAGTGTCGCCGGCTTCCAGAATATATACCGAAGGGAAATGACAGCCAATCAAGCCGATCATCGAATGACTACGTCAGGTGCAAAGAGAATTAGGGACTGGTACGTGAAATTCCAATGAGGTTAACTAAAGAACAACAAGCAAGTCGGAACATAGGTTTTTTGTCGAATGATTTGAATAACGTGTTATGGGCATGTTTGGCGTATTTGGATGGGCGCATAGCGGGCTAAAAGATAGAAAAAGATTTCGTCGAATGGCGTGCATAAAAAAAGTTGTGACGAAAAGAAACTCTGGGGTTTATAAAAAATCACCCTGTAAACTAAGGCCAATTCCTGCTGCCTCTATGCCAAAAAACACCTTTGGCAAAAGTTTATACACAAGATAAAATTCCAACCTGCAGTGTTGCACAAAAAGTTGAAAGTCATGTTCAAAGCGTGCTGGTTGAGCAGCAGAATAGCTGGGGGTTTACCACCAAACTGGGAGTCTAGTTTGTCCACCAGCTGGGCAAACTCCTGCGAGTGCTCTATGCTTTGCAAGGACACGGTGTGACCATAGGTCTTGATGTAACGCACCGCCCTGGTCGCATTTTGAGTCTTTCTCAACACCAACACTCCGATGATGAACCAAAAGAGATAGGAGACATAACAGGCCAGTTTGTAGGCCATTGGCGGCAACAACCATTTCATGTAGGTGGAGGGTAGGAAGGGCTTGATGGCTTGTCTACAGGACTGGCTGAGAGACTGGCTGCTTTGGGATTTGGATTTATTCGAGGTTTTTGGCTTGGCTTCTGTCTCAGGGTTGGCTTTTAAAAAGCCGTTACTCTCTTTTTGCTCGTCTTCTTTAATGAGTGCTCCTGCGACACCTATCCTACGGATCATTTTGGTGGGCTTGGTTTAAAAATGCGGGGTTTGAGTGGACTAGAATGTTTATTTCATGAATGGAGGATCTGAAATAGATATATTTTAGGCTAAGCTTAGAGCTATTTATAAGTTTCGAAGGTAGAGTCGATTTTCGATTTAACATACAGCTCGATTTATCATACAGCTGAGCAGTATTTGGTAGGTGTTAA
>JAKMXJ010015738.1:0-10312 GCA_029339935.1 Anguina tritici
TTTCACTTTTTTCATGTTTGTAAGGGGTGTCTCTAAGTAATTGTCCGCCACTGTATGATTCCCTAAGCAATTCTTATACAGTCTACCGTGGATATACCGACCCCTGTCTGAGACATAAACCACTCGAAAAAGACTCTGGATGCATAAAAATATATGCATACCAGAGTTCCTATATGCAGTAGGTCTCAGTAATCAAAACTATGTTCAAATTCCATATTTTTAGCCTTTTTGATACCCTATAGACGTAGTTTACTTTGGCCTCCCAAGACAAATGTTTTCACCCTGAATATTCTTAATTGACCGATTGGATAGGAACCTATCAAATACTGTCTACCTTGCTGAGTTTGACTGAGATCATCAAATAGCAGAAGGTGATCACGAAGAAAGGGATGACGAATTGCAGCACAAACACCAGGGTTCCTTCAAAGCAAATAATGTGGTTTGAGAATATGAAAAAATTACAGGGATCCAACCATAGGTAGATCGGCCTGCAGGATTGTCTGAATCAAATAAAGTTGGCATTTTAACCAATTTAAAAAAAAACTCTCACCACTCCAATCTTCATAGCAAAATTTGCCGCAGAACTGGTCAAAAGTTACTAGCTCTTGTTTGAAAAACATTGGCTGCAAAAAACATATTTTTTTTCAAATATAATCATTTGCAAAAAATTTAATGGGTGATGCCAAGCATGCTTTTTATAGGGCTGCAGCTAGCTAGAGGCGATCAGACCAAAATCAGCTTTGTAGGGAGGTGCCGAAGTTGCAAAAAGAAGTAGATACTAAGGGGTCAATTGTGTTTGAAATCATTTTATGATTGCAAATGCGATTTCTCTGGACTGGAATCAAATTCACCGGTTGAAAATATTTCCATTGTCGTTTGTTCTATGATGTAACCTTGTGCTTTCAATTCAATAATTCTGCTCACTCAAGATCGAATGTCGTTGCCAAAGCCTCAGCCGAGTGTGGCAAAGCCGATTTAAGAAATTGTGGATGGTCAAGCCAGCTTCCATGAAGAAGTGTTCCTGTTGCAAATTGAGCGGTGTGGGAAACTCATGCCGAGAAGGGACACACCCAAAATAGTCTCGCGCCAAAATAGTCTTGAAGCAATCCAATTGCCAATCTCCAAAATAGGTCATTCGGAAAGTGTCAAAGCAAAACTTCAAATCTTTCTTTTTCAGCGTATGTCTGTCATTTCTGCTTGATCTTTTTTGTTTTGGAGCTGAGACATTTTTCTTTCCTATGCATATTTAGAAAATGAAAGTCGATGTTCAAATTCGCCACTGTTTGTTGTTTCTTTTCAAAAGAGCAAAAGAAGAAACGACATAGCGAAAAAAATCTCCGAGGTTTATGGTTAGAAGACGATCAGCAGGGATGGATGTTTTGTATGATTTGAAAGGTAATGCTTGCCATCCAATGAAATTTCCGAAACCTTTGCTATCTAGATTCCGTTCCAGTGACAGATGTTTAGAGAACAAACAGCGCAATGGCCGACCAAGCAAAAGTGATGATCATAGACTGTAGCAACTGGTCACCTGCTGCGATTGAAAGATTTGAAGTTTTGTCTCAACACTTTCCAAATGACCTAACACTAGTGGGGTGAAACTATTTGGTGCGACAAAGTACATTTCTTTAGCTTTAGGCCAAGACTTAGGCGCAGGGTAGATTGGTTACTACTTATTTGGGCAAGACTCATTTGCGCCCCCTTATTTGGGCCAGGATTTCGGTGATTTAGCAAAGCGGGTCCTTGAGCCGGAACCTAAAAGCTGTGAGACCCTCCCATCCTCCTGGGGGATGGCGACCGGGACCACCCAAGAATTCGGGTTTCAGCCAAACGGACTAATAAGCCATTCCATCCCCCATAAAGTGATGTTACATCACTGATGTGCTGAATAGGGAAGAACTAAAACACAGTTTTTAGTAGGTACTCGCTCTAGAAGGGTGTCGCCCCTGAAGCTGCGAGTACCAGTAAATACAAATAAAAAAAGTTAGCGACATCTTGATGATTCCAGATTCCTCTGGCGCAGCTGAAAGGCTTTTCTCGATAATGGCAACAGATGCGGGAGAGGAAGAGTGGGTATTAATGAAGACCTCTTAAACTCTCGCACACTTCTTGCGTACAACTCAATATATATCTATTAAGCTTCCATGATAAACTTGATCAAAATAAAGCTCTTTTACTAAATTTTATTACAAGCAAACAAAAAATCGCTAAAAAAATAAATTAATTCGGACGGCTGATAATAAAGAAATTAAATTGGGTAGGGAATTAGATAGCCAGCAAAAATTTAAACAAGACGGCCAATTATTGGACGGCCGACGAATGGCAGGTATTTAGCAACTAATTTTGGACGGCCGGCTGGACGGCCGATAAAAAACTTGTAGGACGGAGACGGGACACCGTCCAAATTTCGAAAATCGGGGTCATTATAATCCAAGATTGACTGGAATCCATCGATAAATTTTTTCTTGCTGTTATACAGGTGCAATTCTCGACCCCCCCCCCCTCTCCCCTTCAAGATGCTCCCTCACCAATTCAAACGTTCAAAATTTCCATGAATAGGAAAATACAGAAACCTTTAAAGCCCACAAATTTGGCCTATTTCGGAACCATGTGCTAACTCCGGGACTGATTGACACCCCCATTTTTACTATTGAAAACGGTATTACTGCTGATATGGAGTAGGCGATGATACAGTTGAGCACAATCATGCGACAGGCATGCCTTTTCTGGATGGACCTCTTGGTAGGGTAGATGATCAGGATGAACCGGTCAATGGCGATGGCTGTCAGAGTGAGTGTGGAGAAGCACAGACTGGCACCCTGTAATATTACTGTAAAATATTACTCTTGTTTCGAGCTAAAAAGATAGGGTCCACCTGGATAACCGGAACTAGTTTGCAAAGAGGTGCACCAATCAACCACACTTTTGTGAAGGCCTAAAATACAAACTTTTATATTTGGGTTCTACGCATGCATTTTGGCTCATTTGAAGGCCTTTTTTTAAATTTTGTCTTTTACGATAAAAGGTTAGTCCTCCAAACCGATAAAGACGGTATTTTAGGACAGCTTAAGACAGACCACCTGAGTTGATTGCCAAAAATTGAGTTGACCGCATAAACAGGTCTTTTGGAGGGTGGGTACCCCCAGTAAATGGTCAAATCAGTGTTAGTTCGTATTATATTGAAAAACATTATTTCCCAAGGAGGCCGTTATACCGAGGCTTGACTGTACTTGCAATATGAGTCCCTGGAGTCTACAGGGTATTTCAAAATACACGGAGATTTTCTGAAAATATTCATTCAAAATTTTTTGAATGTTTTCTCTGCACCTTTTTTTGTCATTTCAGTGCGGCTTTTACTAATTCTCTGTTTCATTTTTAGAAAGAATCGAGATTAGCCTTGGGTCGCTTTGCGACCCAAGACAGGACAGTGCTCCTGTTTGCAATGGAATTGAATTATTTTAATGGACTAGCTCAGATTTTGATGCGCAATTACCTACCTTATGGTCAGACTAAAAATACTTTAATTATCGGGCGCTCTGTAATTATCGAGAATCCTCAGAGAGGGGTTGAAATATTACCTGGCATTCTGTAATTATTGGGCCCTCTCTGACTACCGGCACCCCAAAATTTACTCAATTTGGAAATAATGAAAAGTTAAAAATGAAAATGATTTCTGTGTGATGTCTTTGCAAACACAGTATTTTAGGCTAAAGAATGGTCTTTTTCTGGACATTTGATGAAGCAGAAGAAGGAATGGAACTCGATTAAATCTCCGAAAGAGATGAAGAACTTGTGACCATACTTGCAATAGCGGCGCCGGGAGAGGCGGTTTAAATTTCTATCTCTGAGCAGTGGCGCTGTCGGCAAAAGTTATAGGATCGTCGCCGCTGCCACCGCCGCTAATGTCAACAAATTTTTGGTGTCTGATTTTCAAAACCACTTTTTAATTGTAAAAATATCAGTAGAGATAAAATAAAAACATTCAAACATTTTCCTTATTAAAGCTCCAGGATTAGCAGCACCTAATATTTGTAGTAAAAATAACAAAGTACAATTTTTTTCAAAAAAGCCAAAATAAAATACCGTCAGCTACTCGATTTAAAAATGTTGTCGATGTATTTTGTAAACACATACAACCTGCTCTTAATTTTTGTGCCCATTTAAAATAAATACTCTGTCAATATGCAATTAATAAAAGGCAAAGTCTCATAAACCATCTATTTAATCCAAAAACACCCTGACAATCAACATCCAAAATTCACAATGCAAGAAGAAAGGAAAAGAAAGCGAAGTTGAAGATGAAGCCCTGTTCTTTCCCAATAGCAGGTTTATATACCCCCAAAATGTGAGAGGAGCCTTTGAGGGTTAGGGGAATGGGACGGGCAGAAACATTGATTGGACTATGCTCAGAAAATCTGCCCTTGATCGGGTGGAAAAAAGCTCTAATGGCAGAAGGTTTAAACAGTGCTTCTAATCCAATGGATTTCTTTTACCCAGAGAAATGTGGCTAGTTGTTATTTGATCGCCAGATGATCATGTTTTTGGTCCCAGAAAATAAAATGGGTATTGTTTGTACTTACTTGAGTATAAGTCTTTGCTGGCCATTTTCTCATCCTGAATAAGGTTTAATTGGGAAGAGTTTGAATGGCCACTCCCTTGGGGGGCTGAAAGTATAATATAATCTCTCCTGAACTTACTAAGTTCCCAGTATCGTGTGCTGTGTCCCTATTGGAGCAAAGAATACTAGTGATGATAATAGGGCAGGGCCCTGGTCAGGGCCCGGTGCTGTCCGGGTCCAATTTTGGGGCAAAACTCTGCCCTGAAATTTTCAGTGAAATTGGCAAATTCGCGCCGTTTTTTGCCTTAATTTGTTATTATCAACTACGCGGAAACAGATTGAGACCCTTTACTGTTCTGGAACATACCTAGTTATTTAAGAGAGTGTAAATGAGTCAGACAGCTAATAGAAAAGGAATAGGTAGGCCTAGGGTGAGCTGATGGCTCAATTGTTTAGAGCTCCGAATTGAAAGCAGGAGGTCGTGGGATCGCATCTTCCCTGTCGGCGTTCAAAACAGCACGCGTCCAACAGGGGCACGCTTACGATAGTTGCAATTGTTGTGATGTTGGAATGTTGCATAGTCAGTGAATATATGGAGAAGTTTCAATTTTGTATGTGTGTGGAAGTAGTTCAGTAAGCTCAAAAATACCTTCTTGCCATAGTGTACTATTAAAGCGCAAAAAGGGCAAATAAAAGAGACGTGTTTCTACCTGACGCCACAACTTCAAGAGATGCATGTTTGAAAGTCCGCCTATAAATTATAGAGGGACTAAGACCAAAACTTCTCTGTAGGAAATGAGAGCCGATTTTTGTTGAAGATTCCTACAAAAAATCTGTAAAAATATATAATTTTTTTTCCTTTATAAACTGCTTTTGACAATAACTTTTTGCACTCTTCATCCGTTACAAAGCTTCAGTTCATATGTCGTATCCTGCTGGTTTTAATTTTATTTGCGGGGTTAACATCCTACTTCACATGAGCAGATCTGACTTTTCGATGTCGGGCTTTTATTGATAAATTGTGTCAATAACAAATTGCTGAACGTGTTTGTATAAATTCTATCAACAAACAGGGTAAGTGACTAAAATGCTGAAAAAACTGCCTTTAACGTAATTCTACAAATCCGGTTTTTGCACTACGGCCCTGATTTTTTTTCAAAACCCTGAGGCCCTGGTGTATACCAGGGCAAGCCCTGTTAATACTTCAGTGTAAATATGGTATCGAGCCCTTTGTTTGTGAACACACATTTTTTAAAAGGTGTCTCAAAATCTTGCGGAACCTTCGGCTCCGAGGGGTTAAAATATTACCGGGCACTCTGTAATAACCCAGAGAGGGATTGAAAAGTTACCGCGCATGCCCGATGATTACAAAATTTACGGTAATTCTATTCCAATCATCTTAAGTTTGCTCTCTGAAGTCAAGATAGCCACGTCGACCACACGTTTGAGCCCGTCCTAACGTGCGCTGGCCTACCCGCACCTAAGGCTTCGCCTAAGTTTAAGAAACGTAGTTTGTTGTGATTCTAGAGATAGGGTGACCGCATGACTCAATTGGTTAGAGCTCCGAATTGCGAGGGGGAGTCGAGCACATTTTTCCTGTCTCTATTCGAATCAGCACGCGCCAATTGGCCATTTTTACTGTTTATAGAAATCGGAGTCTTTATAGAGCCATTCGGAGTTCCAGCGAAGTTTACACCTTATTCGAGTCTATATATACCATATATCCTGAATTAATCGCCCCCCTCTAATAATCGGTCCCCTTCTAATAAACGGCCCGGGCCGATTAATTCAGGATATACGGTATATGGAGTCTATATAGTCTATAACCAAGTGGAAATTTTCCAATATTTCAAACAGTTTTCTATCTATCAAAAATGTCTTTTCAAGAAAATTTTCAAGTTCTGGAACTTGTTTCAACAAACCCAAGCCTCACCATGATGGGAGTGATAGTGCCGGAGACCACAGATACCACAATGTCTGAGCAGGACAGGGAAACCTGAACATTAAGTTAACTTAGTTCCTGAAAAAACCTTGTAATATAAACAGCCTACAATAAACATGTTACGGACAGACTGCAAGGATTTGTGCCTCATCACCGATAGAATGACCAAGGAATTGCCGAGCACACCCAACCTGAATACAACAATAAGAATGAGCCCAGAATATAGTTAAAATCAGCAGCTTTGGATAGATACCATAATTTGATGACCTATTTGAGTGAATAGTGTATATATAAGTGGGACAATCTCGGCGAGTGGCAACATTCGCGGAATTATAAGGCACACTAACGTTCTCGAGGCAGGAAAAGTCTGCAGTAAACTTTAAGATTTCGGATCGAATAACAAGAGCTTATTTTACTACAATATTCCAACACAAGTTAAATAACTCAAGAGAGAAATATTGCTGTGGTGTTGCGGTGCGGCAGAACAAATAATTTTAAAGTGATGAATTCCAAGACGACATTTAGCGGATGCGCAGAGCAGTTGTCAACAGTTCAACAGCAGGGCTGGTATGCGCCAATGTGAGTAAGCCTTGCTAGCTTGCTGGTTAGCTTGCTAGTACAATTTGCAACAAACTAAACAATCTTTTACCAATTTTTGTTATCAAAGCATATAATATTTTTTTCTGTTCTGTTTTCTATATTATTCTTTATGATTTCGAGAAATGATGGACTGCAGCGCAACCAATTCGCCATCTTCATTGATATTCTCCTACGAAAGTACCTACTGTCTACCATGTAAATTCGTCTTTCAAGAATTGGCAAATGAGAGAGGTCTACGATGAACTTGTTACTGGTGTCAATGAATGGATGATGTCAATGAATGGATTGTGTCAAAGGATGCCGCCTTTTTCGTTCGTGGTATGGATTGTCTGCCAAGCAAATGGGAAGCATTATTGATGTAGATGGGACTCTTATGCCGTTTACGAACTACCCCACATTTTTTATGAAATCAGTAAAAACGATAAAAAGGGTGTTTAATACACTTTTCTACACAAAAACTTGATCTTTTCGGAAAAGCTTTTTCGACCAAAAATTGAATTTTTACCGCTGAGAATCTTAGCTACATTTTGGTATAAAATATGCCCATGTGCTACCAACGAAAAACATGTCAAATACACAATCCCACAAACACGTTTTTTGAATTTAGGGGGGAGGGCTCTGTTAGAGGAAATACAGTATGTGCCTTTAATTCTTTGAGCTTCGAAATAAAAAGTAAACAAAAATCGTGGATAATTATGCACCAAGAAAATTGAGAAAAGATCCCTGCAACTTTCCTTTGAGCACACGTTTTGTTTTTTTATCTTTTTTCAAAGGCAAGAGCTTTTATGAAACTTTGGGTAACAATGAAAAGTTTTCTCATTAACATGAAGCACTCCTGAGATGCCGGCCAAAGTTATTTTGGTGAGGCCAAATAAATGATTTGGGCTGCCACTTAGACAAAAGGTTTGATGCAAGCATTTTGTGTTGGATGTTATAGCCAAGACAGTGACGTAAATGCAGAAAGTAAAAATGTTTCTAAATTATGTAAAAAAGCTCCGACCTTTTGCTTTCGTCCCCCAAGGTAAGCCAACCCGGAAGGGTACCTGGATACCCACAATGTCATGTCTTGCCATTTTCTTTTCAAGAGAATACAAAAAGGGTTTCTTAATGCGTTCATATCTTAAAGCAATGATCGGACTCATCTTGCAGGTACCGGGTGGTTCAGTATTACGTTAAACTTTTTTATTTCTTTTCGACTTTTTCATTTATTCCATCCAAATTCATATTGTTATGACACTCAAATTTGACATTATTTTCAGATAATGCCTGCAATGGAAAAGATGATCTTGGTACGGCCTCATTTGCCAGAGAAAGGAAAAGCCTTCAGACAAATTGGTAAGGTGCTTGGGGTAACTCCACAAACAGCAAGCAACCCAGCGCAAAGCTTTGCACAAACAAGGAGCAAGAGAAGTAGCAGCGGGCAAGGAAGAAGGCAAACAGCAACAAATGAAGAATATCGGGAGCTCATAGCGGTTGTGATCGATGAAAGTCCACCAACAACACTTTGAACAAAATATGTCGAGTGTTTTATTATTTTATGGTAAAATAGAAATGTTTTCATGGCTGTGATATGTATTTATAGCGCAAGTATACACAGAGAGAGAGGTTGGAAGTTGCAGTAAAAATTTTGCTACTTCCACTAGTGCGCATAAGCACCTGTCAAATATTAAAAAAAGTTAGCGTGCTTTGAACCACCCAGTAGACAGAATGCTTTAAGCAGATTGCAGGTGTTAAAACGACGAAAACATGTTTCGGAGGGGGGGGATGAGATAAAGTTAAGCGATAAAAGGTACTTAATTTTCTTTTTTGCTAAAAAAAGCTCACGTGATAATCAGGGAGTAGATGATTGCAAATACACTCATGATGGAAGGCAGAGAGGTAAGGTCTGATTGTGTCTGCCAGAGATACTCTTTGATGTCTACACAGGAGGGCTGTTCGGGCCAGATTTGAGGGTCAAGGCCACTAATACTAGCATTGCTACTTTTATCCTCATCCATGGCTGATACAACTGAAATTAGGCAACATTAGCGCCGGTTATAGACCATAAGAGCCATTTAAAAGTCTTTTCTGTAAATATTTACAAAAATTGAAGGGAATGTTAACTTGTAAATTAAAGGAGCCATATTTCAATAGTCTCTGTCCCAACTGCAGGGATGAGATTTGCAGCCTATTAGTGATACAGCGCAAGCAAGTTCAGCAACAATAGCCTTGCGGTGAGTAAAAAAGTATAAAATTGGCCTAAGCCTAAACCTAAAGCCTAAGCCTAAAGCCTTAGGCTGAGCCTAAACTAAGTTACACATTTGCCGACCGATCGGTGGACCCGGCAAAATAATCCAAATATAATAATAATCCAGTTAGATAAATCCAAGCCTGGAAAAAATATATATAAGCGTGGCAGGTACATTGAAGGGTATTGGATTCTTGGTATGATAGAAAATGGACCAGAAGATTTTCACCTTATTCTTTGGCCTGAAAACTCGCGAACAGCTACAGATCTTTAGCCAATAATTTGACGTCATGATGCTGAAATTCGCCGAAATTCACACTGATATGTGGTACGTATATGACGGCTTAAGTAACCTCGGATATATCTACCGCGTAGTCAACCATTCCAATCGTGATAATCCTTTTGTGACCGAAAAGGGAACTCATACTAACAGAATCGAAAGTTGCTGGAGGTATTTTAAAAACTGAGGGAAAAAAATTGCTAGCATTAATTTTATAGACCGGCAAAATATTGGTATAGCTTATATCGTGGGCGTCAGCTTGTGAGAAATATAAAAATCTTGAAATGCTGGGCAAAATTTCCATGAAGTGGAGAGCATAGCTGCACGAGCGCTACTGCCCGCGCCGGCGCTACCGGGCGTTTTTTTGGCGCTGGCGCTGTTTTTCGCACATCACCGGCGCTGGCGTTGGCGCTCCGTCATTTTTCAAAGCAGTCCCGACGCTGCGCCCCAATTCTTTTGATGGTACTGGCGCTGATAATGATTACGTTTTTGGAAACTCTTACTTGTCAACTCTTACTTCTTGCCAAGGGGACATTCTTGCTGAACTGGACTTAGCAGTCCCCATGCTTTATATTAATGGTTCTGCAGATGAGGTTCAACCGCAAAAACTTTTTGAAGAAATTGACCTTGAGTATGAATCTCCAGGGAAAGAGGCCGCACAGTTTTGGCAAACTTACGAAAAGGTTTCATGACACTTGGACACAG
>JAKMXJ010015769.1:0-12146 GCA_029339935.1 Anguina tritici
ACCATCGTGTTCAGTGTCAAATTTTGTATCCAACCTACCAATTACCACGCTCGACCTTCCCAGTGTTAATCGTTCCTTTACTTCTATTTTAATGTTTTCCTCTTCCCCGGGCCCCCTAGTTTAGCTAGTAATGAAAAAATCTTAGTTTGAAGCAAGAATTATAAAAGTGTAACCAGTCGACACCGTAATCAGTTGATAATAGCTAGTTGATAACGTAACCAGTTGACATTAGCCCGTTAAAACTGTAACCAGTTGATAGTCGTCCATTTATTCATGTTGTTCTACTTGTCCAGCGCTCTCTGTTTGCCTGTCAGTTTAGGTAGACATTTTAGGAGTCAAATATAAGCTAGAGATCAATTGACTAGAATCCTCGAGAAGATCTTCAGCACCCAATGCCCTTTTCCGCCCACCTCTGATCGTACTATGAAAGAACACTCGTCGGGAAGGACAACACAAATAATTTTGCCGAGGCTGTGCATCACAGAATTCATACTATTTCGGGCATTGGTCACCCGAGAAACCGGCGCCGAAAAAGCGGAGAATCTACTTGGAGGCAGACGATAGAATTCTCGCACTGGTGATGCTTTTTGGTCGAAGAAATTTTGTTGAATATTTGAGGAGCTTGGTCCCCAACTCAATTGTGGATCGGTAGTTTTGTAGATAAAAATTGTTATCTTATTTTATTCTCGTTTGTTGTTGATCGCAGTGTTCAATGAAGTTCTGGTTTATTGATTCCTGTGAAATCTCATTTTTCCATCTTGAGCGTTTTTACGTGCCCTTTTTTGCTCGCGGCGCTATTTTGCTATGTCTCTATTTTGGACGTGGCCGAGTAATCATAATTTCTGGAAAAGATCGAGACTTTTTTGACTGCGGGACCCTTTTGGCCGCAAGATCCTTTCGGCCGTGAGGCCCTTTTGTCTGTGGCCGCTTTTCCGTTTGCATTTCTCTCAAGGTGTTTCGCTTCAGCGATTGTTGAGAGATAGTCGGCGCCCTTATCGGTAATTGCATCGTACTTGACAGCAGGGCCCTCTTCGTTGATACAATGTAGCACTAGAATTCAGTACTTTGGTGCTAGGTTCAAGTATTATTCTCTCCATATCCGTTTTTTTCTTTGTTGTGTAACACAACTTATGTTGAATATAATGTTTCGATAATTTGGAGGGAATCACGTCCGCACAATAAAAAAATAAACACATAGTTTTGGCATTCCCGATAACAGATTTTGCTTCGAAAATTATTTGTGCCGCTTTGCATGTTCTAGCAAATCGTCGCGTATTATTGATCTTGCCCAATGGCCACTGATTTATTTATTTTAGGAACAGTCCAATTGGATGAGCATACAACAAGCATTCCAGCGTGCAGTTGAGGGTGTAAGATGTTATAATTGCCAACGGTGTTAACCAGATTTCTTCTTTTTGACCTTCAAATTTATTTCATTTTCAGAAAGTTCAATCATGCAGTTTATCAGGTTGCATTCCCGTTAGATAGCTTCATTTTATAGCTGCTCTTTAGAGGCATGTTGAAGTTTGTATTTCCAATGCCACTGGTTCTTCCACTTCTCAAAATCCGAAAATTAGCGCAGAAACTACCTTTTTAACAATCACAACTCCAATCAAGAGTGTAAGAGAGGCTCCTCATTCCAACAAAAAGCGTAGTAAAAAGCCCCTGAAACGGTCGATAAGTGGGTTTATTTATGATCAAACCAATTAAACAGAAAGGCGTACGAATGACAATCTATTCTCCAAATGGTTTACGAGGTCTTATGTTCTGCTCTGCTTACCTGAATTTTGATTTTAGTTTTCGGCTTTGGTTTTTCTTCTCATGCGGTACAATCAGAAAATTTTTCGAAGAATACAAAGGTAAATAAAAGAAGCAGGAAATTAGCATTTGTGTAGGCGGAATAACGGGTGAGACCCCATACACCAGACAGATATTAGGTCTTAGTTGCACCTTTCTCGTCGAGCACTTCATCTTATATTTAGACAGCAAGTCGAGCACCTCCAGCAGCGGTGCACTGGACAAAAAGAAGTCGTACCTTACTTACAAGTCACCCTCTAAACGGATCAGGAGGTGATTTTACAGCCTTCTCGTTATATTTTACACGCGCAAAAAACTTTAGGGTCTTGAACTTCTCGGAAGTTTGCTTGAAGTCTCACCGATCAGTCGGTTGCAGTCCGCCACCTAATTCAGATTTTCTGAGGATTCCGAAACAAGAATATGCGGAAGAAAAGAACCTGAGCCTCCAAGAAATCTTTGACTCCATGGTCTCCAAAATTCACAGGCTGGTTTCCGAGCAAGGTTGGGACAGTACGCATGATTACAACACGCAGCAGCAGAGCTCTCAAGGAAGGCCATCTAATGATGTCAAGAATGAACCGCCCTGTAACAATGAGGTGCTTTCATCCTGCAGGAGTTTCGCGGTAAAGTCTGAGCCCTCGCGCACTTTGCATTACACGCTTGAATTCTTTTGGTATCTTTTCGAAACGCAGAATTTCTGAAAATTAACATCTGAATCTTTAGGGAAATCGTGCTGCAGGTGTCTTATTTATCTTGTTCTACTTCTCTTCTGTTTTTGCAAACTGAAATTTTAGATTCTTCGAGTCAGCCCTTCTCACTTAGTTGGTAGGCAAAAGGAATTTAGAACTCAGAATAACGCTGACAGAGCAGCCATTTTGTTCTTCGGTCTCAATTTAATGCCGATGCATTCACTTATAAACTGCTCAGGTAACTTTTTTTACCATTGGCTTGTGGAATTTTCAGAACTGATTACCCTTCTGTCGTTGATGGTTTTTGGTGATTACTACAGCTCATTTTTTGTCTTTTGGTTGTTCCGAGCTGTGCCTAAATTTTTGGTAGAGGAATTTTTGAGTGACTTTTGGGGGATTCATTTTGCCCTCTTTCCGTACCTGTTTTGAATTACTATTATTTTTCAATTTATTTCAAAATGACTTCAAAACTTCATGCCAAACAGTAGGGGTTTGCCGGGACGACGAGCCCATGTAGTTTATCCAAAGTGGATTAACAATTCCTACCATTTTTAAACGGTGGTAACTTTTTTCTAGATCAAGTTCTGACGGACGGTTTTTTGCAATCAGCTCAGGAAAAATATGAAGCTTTTTGGTATTTAATGCTGGAAACCCGATTTTTGCTTCCCTTTGTGGTTGCGACCATACTCTCTCTCTAAAACCTAGTTCCATCAGGCCTTTTTGCTATTCTTTAAAGGTAGTAGATATTCCTTGCTGACCTTTTGTTTACACATGCCGTATTTTTTCTAATGGAGCCCCATGCAGCCTTACTTTTTTATACCTTGGGAAATCGGAAGATAATGTAAGAGATCGTAGTGGGGATGAAGAACCAAAATTGAAAAAGCGGAACTGGTAGAGCTTGTGCTAGTCAAGATAGCGATGCAATATTTTTCGTTTGATATATAGACGTTCAAAGTCGTTGTGGCGTCTTATTACAGCATGGAGCCTTATTAGAGGCAATACAATATATTGGTGCCGTCTTTTTTATCTTAAATTGACTTTCAGTTGATGCTCAAGTACTCTTTGTCAGGCTTTTTCTTCGTCGAAGGGGTTGGTGTTCCATAAAACCTTCCGCTGCTTCTAAAAGGTCACGGTCTACACTCAAATTGGCTTTTCCACCTGCCTATTTCAGTTTCCCTGATGTGCCTACCGAACATCTGGCTGGACTCTTCTCAGAGCTACAACGCAATGGACTTGTTGAATCTCGTCAGTTATTTATCATTTCGTTTTCCTGTGAACTCTGTTTTATTCCCAGCTTTTTTACGAGTTTTGCAACTTTGCGAAGAAAAAATTTACTGTTAATCTCATGAAGAGTGTTCATGCCTCTCTCGAATCCTCAGTATGCTTTTATCGTTTTTGGTCAAAATAGTTTTGGCTAGAAATTGGATCACAATAAAAAAATTTTGGTTTTTTCGGAAAGTTCTGAGAGGCCCATTTTTGAAGTAAAAATCAGTTGAAAACACACTTTAATTGTTTCGGCTCAGAAAAGCTGCACAAAAAACCGTCAAAACAGGGAACGCGACGTTTGATCCAAAATGTTAATTTCACAAACTCAAAAATTCGCCCCTATCTTTTGGTTTTGGGGTGGCGGGCTAGGCAGCAGAAATACCGAAACCTTACATAATGTCTTCCGGAGGTATTTTTAGAGTTTTTTTGTATTCCAGTATAATTTGAAAAAGTCTTCTCCGTAATCACTGGGAACTGTTTTCCCATTAATTTTCTGTTGTTCGTAGCACTAAAGATGACTTTAGAATATTCTTTTAGGCACTTTTGGGTGATGACAATACACCGAACTCCGGTCCGAATGGCTTGGAGGTTCATTTTATTCATTTTCGCTTCGCTTATAGGGACGGCACGATGCCTCCTGATTGCAATGGATATGGTGAGGGAGATAAAAAGGTCATTCTTCAAAAAGACCCCTCCTTGTCTAAATCACAGCTGCGGCGAAATTGCGGGCGTGGCTAAATTTTGTCCATGCCCGCGAATTGTGCCGGTTTCACCCAATGCTCTACTGTTGTAGGCTTAAAACCGGTTTGACCTTCTATATCGAACGTCCTTTTGGATCAAACGTCCGTGTCCCATTAAGGCGCACCCTACACATTGCCAAGGAAGCCTGTTAGATGTTTTATGAAAACCATAACTTTCCATATACTGAGTGTCCCAAATAATTTCTGGCTTGTTCGAATGTCTGTGACCTTTTTTGGACTGAATTTTGAAGCTCAGTAAATTCCACTTGAAGATTTACTTAGTAGAGGCATACAATTTTTTTGACACATGACACTTAATTTTTGTCCAATATTTGCCTGCGTTTTTTTTGTGGCCTGAAAAGGTAGAAGAGTGGATTTTTTTCGGAGGTATCCTTACAATAAACTTTCATGATAAAATTAATATTCGAACATCTTCAGAGTGGTTTAAATGTTACCACAAGTATTTTACCGCGCTAGCATAATATCGAATTAAGAGTATGCGCTGAAGACCTTCTTGCTACAAAATGAGTGGTTAAAAATTTTTTTGACCTATCACAACCTGTGGAAAAACAGATTTTGCATCGAGATTTTTTGGCCCTTCCTGTACATAATAAAACCAATTTCTGTCTGCTTTTCTACAGTTGTTGCTAAATAATTTTCTTTAGTCGCTTCACAAGAAATTTCGTTGGATGAAGGTTTTAAATTACTTCTGTTGCCTGAGATCTCCAAGCTTTGCAAAGAATTTCGTGTCAGTACCGGGTCGACCAATCGTCAAAGCCTCATTGCTAAATTGAAAGAAGTCGCCTTGAGTCAGCGTGCGATTTTTTCTTCTAGTGTTCAGAGCACGATGCTCAGGAGGTGGTTTGATTAATCAATTTTTTTATTTCACTCATAGTTGAATTTTTTAGTGTCAAAAAGTTGGTGGGTAGTGATTGCTTTCGAATTCCTGAAAGTGTTTGGAAATTGTGTATCTCCTTGTTTACTCTTTATGCGCCTCATTTGATGGACTCTTCGGAGCTGATCGATGGATATGTCAATCTTCCTCAGCAATTGTTGTATGTGAACCATCTTGTGTAACCCATGCAGTTTAGTGAGGAAAAGGGAGTGAGGAAAAACCGCTTTTTTGTTTTTAATTTTAAGGGAGGGTCTAGCTTTACTGTGAATAAATTGGCCCTCTCATATGCATACTGGAAAGGCGTGTGCAATTGCAATAAAATGGTTTCTCAACCATGCAAAATGCCCTTTTCAATTTGTGGTTTTCTGTCTTCTTTCCTTGATGGTGTTCTGAAAGTCGATTTTCTCGTTGAAGAAAGTGTTTCAAACTCTTCCCTCTCTTCGCAACTGCCAGGACTTGTACATTTTTGAGTAGTGTGGTCACTATAACCTTTACAGGTTTAAAATGCTACAATTGAAAAGAGAAGAAACTAGATATCCGGTGCCTGTCAGAGCCACTTTTTCTTCGATGCTTGATTATTACTCTTCCTATGCCGATCTTCTGAAGTATGGCTTGGCGTCATATATAATAAACACGTTTTTAATCTATTTCGTTTTCAGTTACGTCGAAGCAAAGCTGACCGAAGAGAGAATTCTGCATTTAGAGAGGAAGCGTGACTATGAAAATCTAATTCTTCTTGGGGAACAAGCTAAGAACACATTGATATCTCAGCACCTGCAAGATCCCGTAAAGTTCGTTTTTTCAGTTTTTGGCCCTATTTTACAATCGGGTGCGTTTTTGTCTTAGTCCCCGTTCGTTGTTTTTTGCAGCTTTTAATTTGGGTTTTTTATGTTTTCTGCGGCTCTATAACGTGTTTTTTTTGGTGTAGGGCAACCTTGTTATTATGTATTCAAACCATCCCGAAAATATTTCGTTATGGAGCGCAGGGGTAGGCAAAGGTCGAGATCAGATTGCCAATGACAGATCCGCTCGATCTGATCTGTCTTGAAAAGAATTCTGTTATTTTGAATCTTTAACAAAAATAGAAAGAGCTGGAGGCAAAAAAATGCATTCGATTGTAGAGGAGGGCCCGGTTTTCGCTTGTTTGCCTTTAACGTTGCATTATATCTTAGAATGAGCTTCTATGAATCGCTGCCTAAGCATATCAGGAAATTTTCGGGTGCGTGGGTCTTGATTCGCGTTGTCTATCATGTTGTTGAAGCTGTCCAAACAATTAAAGACTTTGAATCTGCGGTCAAATTATTGCAGTTTCTGATAGCCGATGAAGGTATTCCTATGCTTATTATTCTTTTCCACCAAATCCGTGTTTTAGGTGTTCGCATGTTTTGTCACAGTGTCAGAGGTGGGCTAGTGTTCTTCGTTGGTTTTACTTTTTATTATTGATAACATTTACAGGAATTTGGTTCAACCGGTAAAATTGGTTTATTGTGATATTGCACGTTTGGTTGGCAAATTTATTCCGTACAGTTGCATGTGCTGCTTGGCTCATCATAAAATTGACACTTTTTTATGATTTTTTTTATTCAATCGGAACCGCATGCAATTTTCTTCAGAATAGTTCGCCTGCAAGCCCTAACTATCTGGTCAAGTAGGCCATTTGGAATGATATCAATAGTTCCTTTGGATCCATCTGCTTCCTTGAAATCTTAAATAGGTGAAAGCACGGCATAAGGAAAAATTTTCTTTGGACCATTGTTAATTTACAGGGTTTTTCAAATTACCTAAACCTTTGAGCCGACATAAATTTTTCCTAGGGCGCTATTCAAAAATATGTTTGTAACATTTGCCTCAGCTCAATCTGTAATTTTTTTGACGTCTCACGCAAAATATACAAGATTCAAAATTTGCTTTGGTCCCCTATGATCTTAGAACGGTTGTAAAGTTTCGAAATTTTGGCATTTTTGTGACCATAGGGGATCCCTAAAAAAGTGTCGAATTTTTTCGAAATTTGTTAGACAGAGCTGAACAATTGGCTAAAACAAATTTTTAAAAAAGGGGGAAAATAGTTGTGGCGGTTTAAGGCGGCAAATGAGGCAAATACTGATTTCCGTTTAAAAATCATTAATTTCCCATAGAATGAATTGCGCCTGATACGAGTATTGCAGTATGTACACTAGCAGAACTTTTGGCTTCAAATAGCCATGTTTGACCAGATACAGTGGGTATGCAGTGGCGATAAAAGCTTATTTTATGCAGTTGTCTCTATTGAGTAAAAAAGGTCGAGGCAGAGTCCTGGAGTTTAAGAGAGCAGTATCTTTGAAACATCAAAAGTTACAAGTGGTCTCCAATCCTTGGAAACACCTTTTGGTTATCCTGTTATAATATTCTCTGTTGCAGCTTAGCTCTCGATTTGGACTTCCATTTAAAACGCAAAGAAGAAGCTGTGGAATGTATGAAATTTCTGTGTCACAGGCCCTTTTTATCTTCTTTTCCAATTTCAGACTGTCTGATGGGTATGGCCGATGAAGGTAATGCTATGATTTGTAGGGTGAATTTGAGTCCCCGCTATCACATTGCTTCTTTACAATTGGTCGGGACTCGACCCTTTATGCAGGTTCTCCCTGGCTTATCGATATATCTGCAGGTGTTGGATCTCCAATGGTTTTGGCTCTTCAGAATCGGCTGAAAAAGTTGGTCGCAGAAAAAGATTTTCATTGCAAGATTAAGCTCAACGAACCTAAGAGGGTGAATAATTTTTAACGTTGGACTATTTTCTAAAAATTCGTCCTTCTGCAGATGATAATTGAAGGAGTGGTGCTGGGCAAAAATCTCGGTGACCAAAGGACTAATCGTTTTTATATTCAAGACAAAGAAGACATTGGAAATTGCGACGTTGAGGTTGTCGCGCTCGATCATTTCATGAAGAATGGGTTCACTGAAGGTTGTTGCCTAGTTTGTGATTTGTTCTAGTTTTCAGAACTTTTGTTTCAGGTTTGCATGCTGAGGGTAATTTTTGCTGCTTTTCAGTAACGCGCTCCTGTTTCTGGGTTATCAGCGTGCTTAATTTTCAAAAGTTTTAACGTTTCACCCTTCGGTATGTCACGTTTAGACAAGTGTTTTCAAATTCCATTCTAATTTCGAAAATAGAGTCAAATTTAAAACTGGTTTCGACTAGCCCTTTTTAGCGTTGATTTCATAACCTGGAAGTACGCACCACAAAAGTTCTATTTGTTGATCATCGAGCAAAAATATGCTCTCTCTCCGGGAACATGTGGTTTTTGTTTTTTCCTCCGCCTTGTTGAAAATAGAGTCAAAAGCTAGTAATGGAAGCGTGTAGGGGACCAGATTCGTAGAGAAAAAATTAATTCTGGCATCACGTAATCACACCCTTCAGAATTTGAGTTTATCATCATCTCGACGGAGAGACAAGTCGAAGACAATTCAGGGAAAACAACTGGAATTTTTTAGCGTAAAATCAGGTGTTTTCGTGCTTTTCTATTAACTTTCTTATAGAACACTCAAAATTTTACGCTAGTGCCATTTATCGTCGACCCCATCCGAAAGCTAGTGTCATGAACCCCCATATACCCCAAACTTCATGCTCCAAGCCATGACACTTGCGCCCAAAATTTTTTTTGGTGCCAAAATGCAGAAAAATTACTGATTTATTTGGGTTTTTTTGGGTAATAAGAAATGGTGGAGCAACACTGACAAAATAGAGTAGTTGGATATAACGATTAAATATTTTCACCAAAACAAACCTGTTTCCACATCCATCTATGATATTCTGCTGTTTCGAAGGTCAGACGCGAACTTTTCTTAGCGGACTTTTCTAGCACAAGCATGCAGAATGGCCATGAAAAAAGGAGATTAGAAGCTAGTATATTCAATAATCCAAAGTGAACATTTTTGAACATTTTGAATTTCCCCCCAGTAGTGTCTAATTATGTTAATTAGTATTCTGGACATCATCAATTTTTCGCACCATTATTGCTTGAAATATCCCTAATTTAATTTATTTAGGCAGCTCCTGGCACACTGTATTTGTAAGTCTTTTTTTTTAAAGTAGCACTTAAGTGGCTACTTTATTTTCTGGGTTTAGGGACTTCTTTTCGCTGATATCATTTTCGCTGGAGATATACCCCATGTTTGGGTTTCTGAGTTACAGGTAACGCATCAGATTTAAACCATCCCCAAGTGTGATGCTAATAATTGCATTTTAGGCGAATCCTCTTGATCTGAATTCAAACTCCTTTTACAGTAGCCGGCAACAGTGGTTGGATTATGCTTTTCATTGGGTTTTGAGCAATTGAATCCTTAGTTGGATTTTTTAGGTTCGATGATCGCTTTAACGAAATCTTGAACTCGGAGCGAGAATCAATATGTCGCAGGCTGGAAGAAAATTTTACCAGGCTGCGAGGCTACACCAATTCGGAAATTCACTGGGACTGTTTCAAAGATTTGGCTCAAATTCAGGTTTTTACACTGGTTTGTTCTTTTCTTAATCATTAATTTGTAGAGGTTTCTCTCCTGCTGCACACCCGAGCTTCTGACGAATGTCTTTCGAAGGATGGTCATGGATTATCGTAACACTAGAAGTGGCTTTCCAGATCTTACTCTTTGGTACACGCTATTTTTAGTAAAATCAATCGTTTATCAATGGCATATAGGAATGCCGAGACAAAGCGTTTGGCCGTGGTTGAAGTCAAGGGTCCTAATGATTCATTATCGACTAAACAATGTTTGTGGTTGGATTTCTTTGCGAATCAGGGAATCGAAGCAGCTGTGTGTCACGTTTTAGGTATGAGATTAATAATATTTTCACAAGATCTTGATGTGTGTCTTTCCAGCTAAGAAGAGTCGCCTGCTTCAATGATAGAGCGATGGTTTTGATACTCTTACTTTTGCGCTAGACTCGCACATTGGTCATCTTATTGTAATGCAGAAAAGTAAATTGTTGGACTAAACAGTTTTGTTATTGTTTTTACGTGAAAATTGTTATTAGAATTACGGTTGTGTTTGTCGCGTTTTCTTCTAAGTCTTCTGCTAGTGACCAAACATTTATAATATTTCATGCCAATCACTTTGCCTTTTTGAAATTACGGCCGTCCGTCGGTATCTGTTTACGCAATATATCGTTCAATCTATCTGTGCAAAAGCTTTTAGGGTCTTCTTTGTCGTTAAATATCTTTCAAAGATTATGTCGTTCAAAAGTTTTGTTGCTGTTGTTTAAACTGATGTGAATTGCACAAGAGGAAATTTATAGGTTGTTGATATGCTTCTTTTTCGAGCTTTACGTGAAGTGTTCTATGATAAAATCAATTTTGCATTCGATCATGGAAAAGTGTCATGCTGTTTTTACAGTGGTGACCATTTGGAACTTATTATACAGAGGGGAATAAAGACATCTACAACATTTATCCTTTATTATACTCAATGTAAGTGAATACAAAAATGACAAGAAAATAAATAACCAGGTAGACACTTTGTCCCCAGCGCACCACCATACTCAACAATAAAGAATAAAAAATGTGGATGGAAAAGGTTCTTTAACAAATCAACTTGTTCAGGCAACTCTTCTCCGCAACAAAGAGTAACTGGATTGGTTGTCAAAAATTATTTTGATTCGTGTGTGTTCACCCTGACCACTCCTTCAAAATCAACAATAAAGATACAGAAAGTAAAGAATATCACTGTTCTCTTTGACTGCACAGCGGAAGAAAACTGCTTACGAACAGAATGCATCTTTACGACAAACGAAGATGCTGATCGACAACAACAACAATAAATTATTCAACATGCAGACATACCGTGTTTCCTCAAGTGCAACTTTTCTGTGTAACCACCCTTTGCAGACGCTTTTTATTAACGGTCGCAAGGTTACCATTAGTTTCGAAATCAGACTGAATTTCAGTAAAAAACTCTTATAAGACAAAAACGAAAAGACCGTCTAAAATTAGTGGATAGACAAGAAAAGTTAACTTCCTCATATTTAAGAAATTTGTGTAACAGCCTGGAAGAAGGTCATGATTACCATGCAGATTACTCATATATCCCTTTGTTCAGCAATTTGTGTAGGAAGACATCAAGAAATGTTATACAACATGTCCAAAAAATCCAACACTTTTTGCAGAATTTATCAAGATAACCCCCCGCCTGAGTTTATTTAATTTTGCTATTTCATTTCCATTTCACGCGACGATCTTTGAATAACTTCAGCATTTTAAGTCGTATTGCTCCACTCAAAAATTTTAAATACTTTGGGCGACGGGCTGCCTTGATAAATTTTTCAAAAAATGGTGCCTTTCTTGGGCCACCCTGTAGAGAAGCAAAGGTGAATATATAATATCTTTGACGCTACTTGGATACATCCCACCCCCCAAATCAATTTCCTTTAAAGTGTTTTAACTACTTCTAAGCGAACAACATACGCTAAAAACGATAAAAATGGTATTTTAAGACACTTTCTGACATAAAAAGTCCGTTTTTTAGAAATAATATTTTTGGCCAAAACATGACTTTTTGCCTTGGTGGACCAAGGTAAACACTATATGTAAAGGCAATTAATCATGTTTTCTTGACTGGAACAAGGCAAAAAGAACCTATAATGCAATATTTGTCAAGAGTATTGTTTGGATTAATCTCTAAGCTAAGTCTGTGTGCGCATCTCTAACCCTTTAAGACTGGGGCTTGGGATTAAGATGCGCACACAAACATACCTGAGAGATAAATCACTCGAAAATAGCTCTGGATGCATAA
>JAKMXJ010015773.1:0-11582 GCA_029339935.1 Anguina tritici
TTAAAAAGTTAGATGCAAAATAAGTCTTTTAGCTGCAATAAAAAGTCTTTCAGCTGCAAAAAAGCCTTTTAGATGCAGAAAAAGTCTTTCAGATGCAAGAAAAAGCTTTGCCCGATTAAAATCTGAATGTTGAATGAAAAGACTCGGGGAAACACGTTTTTGGTCCTTTTTAGCCGGTTAACCGAAGATCCTGTCCTGCTAGGACCGACAGTAACCCAATTATCATCTCCATCTATTAAGTTGCTAAAATATGACTTTGACAAAATAATAGCTCGCCGAAAAAGTCTTCATCTTTAATAAGGCTCACATTCCGTATCCGGATTTATCGCCGAAGAATGTAAGTTTTATCTGTGGAATCTCAATTTTCATCGTATTGCAAATCTCCAAGAAGCTGGTTGCGCAAGCAAATTTCAACTGCGTAAACATCTCAATTCAAAAGTCTTTCCTATTTATCCTTGTCTTATCACGATGTGCCTCCTATCGTATCTAATCACGCATCCGCTTGTATACGCGCCATTTTTCTCAACAACTAACAACCTTCTTGATCAAACAACCTTTTTACCAAAAATTTACACTTCAGAAGCTTTGGTCATACGTTGAACTATGTCGTTGCTTATGGATTTGGACATTCTGCCGTCTTTGCCAGGCTGTTCCACAAGCAGTCAGTTCGAAAGGAAGTGTATTCCAGGTTTGTTTTCTTCTATGTCGATCAATCCTATACTAAGTAATAATTTGTCACTTAGGTGATAAGCTTTTCGCCGCTTCGGATGGGGAGTATCGCGCTGGAAATGGATGCTACGAATTCCACGGACAAATTTTTGCAAGTTTGGCGGGCTATGTGTACGTTTTCAACAGGCGAGAGGTAGTACTTTTCATCATTTCTTATTCTTCCAAGTTCTCGCAAATTCTTCCATTCAGGAAGACAAGTGCGTGGACGTAGTTGAGGTCAGGAAGAAATTCGATGGGAAGAACCATGTTTTGCCTACTCAGGGAAGGTAAGATCCGTATTTTTCAGTGTAAAAAACCTTGGCCCTTCAATTTTGTGTAAAATTTTCCGCCAAATGGTTTCGTTTTTGTTCTTTTTGGCTCTTCCAAAAATATTTTGGTTGTGATACCTACGGCGTCGTAAACAAATAGTTTAAGAAGACTGCTGGCTAGTTATGGTAAGCAATCGTCCTACTCTAGGTGTGAGTGGAACAAATTATGTTTCCTTGAAATGTTTTTTGAGGCCGATGTGTTTTTGAAAAATAATGTGTGTGACCAAAGATTTTTCAAAAGTCTAACACTTTTCCTAAAATCATGTATTTTAGCATTGTGACCGCAAGAGTTGAAGCAATCAGTCTAAAATTCGCCAAGTGCTCAATCATCTGTGTCGGGGACACCCTGCTCGTCCATGAATTCAACTCTACCTTGAGGAAGGAGGTGGCTCTTTAGTTGTGCAACTTCCACCCTACTTATCGGCTTTCCTTTCCAGGACGTTCGAGATAGAGAAAAAGACAAGGTGGAAATTTACAAGTTTGTGCAGCCAGGAGACATCATTCTTGCTAGGGTATTGGGATATGGCGACAGTCAAACGGTAGTTTTTTGGCAGCAGAAATGTGTCTCAAAACTGGATTTTAGGCCTATCTCTTGAGTATAGCTGAAGAAGAATTAGGTAAGATAGACTTTGTTTCGATATTTTCTCACATGTTACCCAACAGGATGTACAGGCTGTGTGCAGTCCAAATTTCTTGACACATCCGGATACTTTGCCCCAATAAGTATTGCCGGGCACTCTTATAATTTCGCTCTCCGGTCTTTGCTTTGCTTATGGCGATTTCCAAAAATTTTTTTTAGTAAAAAACTAATGATGTAACTCTCCGCTAAAGTAATTTTAAATCTCCCTTTAAATTTCAGGGGCTATAAGTGGTCGGGGGCAGAACGGCGAAAGACTAGTTCCGCTCACCGCCACAGTTATGAAAAGCATTAATTCGGAGTACAGAGAAAACAGAAAGGTTGCCATGCTGCCCGCTCAAGCTCAATGATTTGTGTTATTCTGTTTTGTTGTTGTTGGTTAAATAAAAGTTTAAGTTCTCTGTGTTGGATATCTGGACTTGGTTTTCTAACCAGTTATTTGCTTTTCGCACTTGCAGATATTTCTTTCTGCTCTCTTGTGGTCTGCATCACGTTTATCAAACTTTTTTAGTTCTGCCCATGAATAACAAATCTCAGCCGTTGGATCACAATTGGTTTCCGGGCATCCCGTTCTTCCCTCCAGTAGCCAACCATTTCTGGCCTCCACCACCTCCTCCTCCGCGTCCTCCTCCTCCTGTTCCTAGCAACAACACATCTTGGTTTTCCACACCTGAACTGGTGCCTTCTTGTTCGTGGAACACATCTTTTTCGACTCAAAGTAGGTTTCGCAGTTTTTTGTTGTGATGAGACATGTGGGCAGTTCTGAGAACGCTAAGATTTTTATCATCTGGACGTTTGCGCCCGAATGCATATTTTCTAAAATAATGGCGGCTGCGGGCTAAGGCAAATTTTTTTCCGGTGAAGTGATACCTCAAAAATAGGGTTAAAGTATCCCAAACAGTTATCTTACGGTAAAGTTGGCAGGAAGGTTCTTTTTAGCCAAAGAGGCCCTTTTGAGCCAAAGAATGTACAATATGCTCAAAATCAGGTCCAGGGGGGTTAGTGCAATATTTATCCACCCGTCGCTGGTTATGCCATTGAATAGAAGCAAAGACAATTTTTGAGTGGTGCTATTTTTTAACAGCTGCCTGGGAACACTTTAGTCCTACTTTAGAGGGAACAATTCTTTAGAAAAAAATCGCCATTCATTGCCCAAGTCAATTAATGGGCTCTGAATTCTCTAGAAGCTATCAATAAATTTTGCTTTCTTTGAACTGCTACCAGGTCTTATCTTTAACTGGTCGCAACAATCTTTTCAGGCATTTCTCAGCATCTTCAACCCAGCTCTGTCTCAACCACCCCCGCCTTTTCTTCCTCCAATGGCCATAATTTTCTGGATACGCTCAACCATCAGCAGCCATTTTCTCCAGCAGCCTCTATTCATTACAACACCATATACGACAATATGTTAGTGGTCTTCAAAGCCGACTTTTTCAACGCTTTTTTCGTATTTCAGCCCGCCTATTCGGGATCGAGTCGAGTCTAGGACAAAAGATTTGAAATTACCCGGAAAGTATAGGCGCGATTTCCACATCTCCTCCGAAATCCGTATTGACATGGCCGGCAACAATGGCACGGAGGATACGGACATGCGACAATTTACGACCAATTTCGCTGCACCGTTGCCTCCTTTGCCCATCACCAGGACAATCTACAATGAGTTGGCGAGCAAGAAAAGGGGTAATATTTTAGGGTTTTCGGTTTCGAGTGAGCAGCAGCAGTATGTTAGCTGCTAGATGCTGATAAGATTTCTAAGCGGACGCGTATGTATGTGTGTTTAGATACCCCTAAAGAAGGCAAGCAACGAGTAACGAAGGTGGTCGAAGAAACCAAAGAGGTAACGTCTATAGCTCATGAGGCCGACGATGGAGAAAGTGACGGAGAATACCCGGAGATGGGAAGGAACTGGCGGTGTCGCTCTCTGTTCAATGCCAGGATAACGGATGAAGGTGTGTTTACCTTCTGTTTAAAAAATGGGAAAAAACTCTGGAACGTGTTTTTTGAGAGTGGGAGGGGGGATAGGGATATGAAGGGAGGCATACTTTTTGAAATAGCTAATTAACAAAAAAAAAAGAAAACTTTGAATATAGTTTCCACTATAAAGGCCTACCACATAGAGAAGCTCAGGTATGCTTGTGTGCGCATCTCAACCTAGGCCCCTGCAGGGAGTTGAGACTTGGGTTGAGATGCACGCGCAATCTTGCCTTAGAGACTACTCAGCGAAACACTCTTGAGAAATAAATGCCTTCAGAAGCTCTTTTTGCTATAGTCCTCTAAAGGAAACGGGTGAATGGGAAAATTGGTGTAAAACCCCCTATTATTCCCTTCATCCTGCCCCCATGGGTCAAGTTTATTTTCTCAAAATCCGAAGAACAACCGTCTTTCTCATGAAATCTTGGTCGAGCAGCATGAAAAAGAAGTTATTTCCGAGTCGAGATATGTCCGACTGGGGCAGAGTAGGAGTTCGTGATACTTTTGATTCGTGACTATATGGATTCGTGACTATCCATTCGTGATTTTATATTTTATGGACCTTGGGGAAAGTAGGCCGACCCCATTGGGCTCACTTGACTCCCATCCCGCATTTACGCTTAGCCCTTATGCAGGTTAAGCCGACCACGGTTAGGCTCGCTTGATTCTTAGAAAATCCGTAATAAAATGGTCACGAATTAAAAGTATCATGAACTGATAGCCGTCTCGGCTGGCGGGATTTGGCGCTAGTCTCTTATACCTTCCCCAATAATTTTTCAAGGATACAAAGCATCTATTTCTGTCCATTGCAGTCAGGGGGCATTGTGCTGTATTTGGCTGCGAAGTGGTCAAACATCCTCTGAATTCTTTCTGGGTATGAAAAGCACTTGTTTTGTGCCACTGAAAAATTATTGGAGAAGGTACACAACACGAGCTTTTTGCCAGGGGTAGTGTCGGAGATTCTATACTCGAGTCACGCAAAGTTGCCATAAGCACGTAACTCTAATCTATGCAAGCAAGATCATTCAATTCCAAAAATTTTAGCCCTTCCTCTCGGTTGTGGTCGACCTCAGAAGGGGGATGATCCCAAGCGGAGTTTTCCGTCCACAAGGACCGATTTCTACGAATTCGACGAGAATGGAGCCGAGACTGAGAACACCAAACCCGTGGTTGGCCAAACTTGCTGCTGTTGAGCCAAACCCATTTTTAACACTGCAAAAGTTTAGACACTTCCCTCAACCTCTTCTAGTCACGGCTATGTGCTGCCAAATGGAAATACGTGGGTAAGGAAAAAGCCGGGAGTGGAAAATATGGGTACGGCAAAGGCAGTTCCCCCTAGGAACAATACTTGGGTGAGACCCAAGCCGGGGAATGAGGATGTGGGTGCAAACGTGAGTTTTTGGACCTTCTTGTCCACCCTGTTCCACCCTTTTTTCAGCCCTCCTCACCTCCAACAACAGTCGGAAGCATACCAAAAAGCGTTGTGAGGCAAAAGTCGAGTACAAGCTCTCCCCAACCAATCAATCCAAAGAAGAGGTTCAGCAACAATAGTCTAAGGATAGTCAATGGCAAGAGGATATATGCAGGTTGGTTGTCTAAATTTGGGTAGGGCCCTTGTGGTGGAGTGGATTCGATGGTCTTAAAAAGGCGCATGTCTTCTTGATCAAAAGTTATCCGATGGCGATTATTTTCAAAGGTTAAGTGGGATTAATCGCAACGATCATGCGATTCTTTTGCTAAGCAATAAATTCCAATCCATCCGAATCTATCCCTGAAATGTACCACATCTGAAATATACCACCCACGAAATTTGACACTCTGACAGATGTCTGAAAGACGTCCCTTGGCACTGAAAACCTTCGCTATTTTTAGCGTAGCAGCAAAATAGGAAGTGAACTTTCGCAAATTCGCTGGGTGGGTATACCGGGAGGGTATAATAGGAAGTGAAGCCAAATGATACCCTCCCTAGTTCGCCTGTGGATTCGTCGACGGCCAACATTAGTTTATGCTGTACAGTATTAAATCGCGATTTTTGCTTGCTCCCTCAGGTCAGGACCCAGACCACAAGATTCGGGTTGAAACCTCCGCAGTTTTGACCACCAAGCTGGATAGTGGACAAAAGGCGCCCGCTTCAAAAAACTTTTGGCTCAAAAAGTGCCCAGATAGGGGCTTTTTTCTTTTGTCTCTTGGATGCTTTGATTCGCTTACTTGGTTTTTACTGAGATTTTTACATTTTACAAGTTCAGCTAAAATAAAAATATTCGAGTATTCGACTTGATCGAATATTTAGATAATCCAATCCTCCCTATCCGTTGCGATCGAAGGACATTGTGCTGTTTTTGCGAGTGAAGCGAGCAACACCCACCCATACTATTGCACCCAAAATATTCATAGTGCAACCCACCTCAACCAAAAAGCCGAAGCTCTGTAAACAGAGTCCGGCACCAAAATTATAAATTCAGAAACACTCCTTAAAAAACACCGGGGAGTGGTAAATATGAAAGATAAAACCAGGTTCACCATAAGAGGAGATGAAAAAAAATCGGCAGGACGTGGATTCGAACCCTCGGACTCCTGAAATGAAAAACATTGGGGGCGAATTTACCGGGGAGAATTTATCGGGGGCGAATTTACCTAACGCCGTTGCATATTGAAAGGTTGAGTATGGTGTAAGATAAGGATTTTTATTATAAGATGAAGCATATTTGTCAGAATGGGAAAAGTATATGAAATGGAAAGTTATGTTTTGCCTTAGCCAGCTTTTTGTCCTTGAGCTCTTTTTTGTCCATGCGTCTTTTGGGTTGGGCGCCTTTTGCGCAGTTCCCACGAAGCCCCCAAAACTGTCACAACCAAAACATAACCCAATAAAGTAAAGCGAAACTTCTTGCTCTTTCTACAAAAGTCAGTCAATTAAAATGCAAAGTATAAAACATCCTCACCACCACATGGATCCGAACTCGTAACCTCAAAAACGTCAAGAGCTTAATCGTCTTCCACCGTGGCATTCATGCCATACGACGTTCGGACCCTAATTACATATTTATACCTTAAATATTTAGGTATGAAAGACTGCTTCCAATTCACTGCTGGGAAGCCCTGCGCTGCCGGCATATTCTGCCAGTTCGAGCACGATGGTGGCACTGGTCACCAGTCGACTAATGTTTGTTCCAGGTAGCTGAAAACCAAATTTCCACTATGCAAGTCTTTTCCGGCCCTAACAATGTTGCCACAGGTTACTCCGAGGACTATGCCGGAAGGGCACCACTTGTCCAGATGGAGACCACACTGCTCTGCTCAAACACCAATACCCAGTCTGTGACTACTTCCTGAGGATGTCCTGCATTGAGGACAACTGTGCCTACCTTCACGTCAAACACACTGACAGTTTGGACCCCTGTGTGGAGGTGATATTTCGCATGTTTTTGGTATTTTGGAAAATGGATTTTTAGTTCAACCGAGGCACTTGTCTAAATGGAGTCATGGTTTGTGCACTTATAATTATTGAGGCTAAAATTACCGCAATTAGAGATTTATAGTAAAACTAAGGAAGTCAAAACTCAAATGTAGTAAAAGAAACAACCCTCGAGCTCAATTTTTGGTAAATGTCCATTTGTAAATGGTTTTTTGCGAAAAATTGTATATTTTGGTGTAGAAATGACCACTTTTGCTAGGATTTTTTTATTCTGGGGACCCTCAGTAGGCAAAATGTTTTCAGTAATCCGAATCTGAAAGCAGAATTCCAAAAAGATGCTTGATTGTCGAGATATGGTTACAACTTGATCTGCTCATATTTTTAAGCAATGATCATTAAACTTTTGGCTCATATCTCAGCAACCAAGCATCTTTTTGGAATTCTGCTTGCAGATTCGGATTCCTGCAAAAAACCTGTTACAGTTGACCATCATGCCAATCTTGCCTCAAAATGAGTTTTTGAGTTAAGCAGAGTTAGACACTCGGCAAAAAAAATTTTGGCGAAAATTAAAAAACTTTTTGTCTTGGAGCACCAAGGTAAACAGAAGGGAACTTCGACACCCCAAAATGTCCAGCAAAGACTGAAATTGAACATATTTTTCCTAACTGGGCATACCGCATACAAAAGCTCTGGTGTACATGCTTTTTTATGCATCGAGCAGGGGTGAGCAAAGATCAATATCAGATCGGCCCGATCTGATTTGTCTTGAAAGGAATTCTGCCATTTCGAATTTATTTCGCATTTTTATTTATTGCGTTTATTTCGTCAAACATTCAAAATAGGGATCGTCATTTAGCGAGACCACGAGACGAGACCCTTCGACCCAAAAAATTTCGAGAAGAGACCGAGACCTCCAAAAAATTTAAACGAGACGCAAGACGAGACCATTTTTCAATAAAAAGCGAGATGAGACCATTTCTTAAAAAATTCCGAGACGAGACCAATGGTTAATATTTCGACGAACGAGACGAGAAACGAGACGAGGTCTCGCCTCGTGATGATCCCTAATTCAAAATAACAGAATTCCTGTCAAGACAAATCAGATCAGATCGGGCCGATCTGATCTGATCTTTGCCCATCCTTGGCGTCAAGAGCTATTCCTGAGTGACTTAAAAATATGTCAGTTTTCTTTGATTTAAAAAGAGTACCGAATTCTAAACAAATCACAAATCTTTATATAAACTAGGATTTCGAGACCTGGTTTAGAGGCTCTTTTTGCCAAGCTCCAGCAATGAAAACATGGTAGGTTACCTGTAAATATGGTGTCTACCTTGGGGGACCAAGGCAAGAAGTCGGATTTTTTGCCGAACAGTGAATTTCTAGGTCAGAAAACACTGGGAAACACCTTTTTATCGGTTTCTCTGTGTATTACTTGCTTAGAAATGCTTTAAACAGACTTTAGAAAAAAATTATTTGAAGAGGGGCTAAGTTAGGGGTTAGCAGCATCCATTTTTTGAAACTTAAGACCCCGAAAAAATCTAACTTCTCAGCTTTTTTAACTTCAAACTCTTTCAACAAACAGCTTCAAACTATCTATTTTTAGTGCGACAACGGACCGCACCGCTACTACTATAGCACCATCAAAGACAAAAGCAAGGGGGTGGACAGCAGGTATTTTTAGATCCTCATTTTTCCCTTTTTACTCAAGCCCATCCTTGCACACAACCATTTCACCCACATTTTTTATTTAAATAAAATCCCTCTAGCGCCTCGAAATCGACGCCCACATCCTCGCTCCCTGATCCGTCTAAACAAGCGCAAACTGACAAAGAGGACGACCTATCAACACTACAATGGTTCAGATGAGGTTCAACACCTGTAGCATAACAAAGTTGGCAATAAATTTCTTCATTTTCAGCTGTTTTGTAGACTTTTGTTAAAAGTTTTGAAAAAGAACTCTAAAGTAGTAACAGAATTTCAGAATTTTGCCTGACGTACACCATTTTTCCAGCTAGCTGTGGACAGCAGAATAATTTTTTTAAATGTGAATTAATGCTAAATAAGTGGAGATGCTCTCCACTCCACTACCCGCTACCGGTTTCAAGCATGGCATAGCCCATGTCATGTGAACAACGGTCGAGGAAAACAAAGCCGGGAGCAGGAACCAGACCCTGCGACCCTCTTCCACTAAGTTCCGACGCTCTAACCACTGAGCTATGTAGACCATTGCCCGAGACCCCACTAATAGTCCTCTTACAGGTGTATGTACATAATTCGCCCCTTTTTTTAATATTGACCCCTCGTTTATTTTATGCTCAAATGACACATATTGATTGGATTGTTGAATTTTGGTAGAAGCATGTAAAGTTGGAGTCCTCATAGGGCTTGCTTTTTAATGGTGTACAGCCAGCTAGCGGACCTAGGAAAACTGTTCTTTCACTTCTTAATTTTATGGCAGAACCCATTTTTGTGTAAAACTTTTTTCTGAGGCGCCCCAGTGACTAAAATGTCCTCAGGAATCCGAATCTGAAAAGACAATTTCAAAAAGCTGCTTGCATGCCGATACATCATCGCGTACTGACATTTTAAACGAATACCAGCCAATATTTGGCCATATCTCGGCAGGCAAGCGACTGTTTGAAATTGTGTTCTCAGATTAGGATACCTGAGGACATTTTCGATACTGAGCGCCTCAGAAAAAGTGGGTATATAAGAGTATACTTCGAAAAAGCATGTAGATTTTGAGTGGGCCCTTTGAATTTTCTCCTTCCTGCTCCTTACCCGAATTTAAACGACGTTTTACAGCATGGAACAAATAAAACGAATTCTATCGTCATTTTTCCATACACAACACCAAATTACATAACAAAAAAATTCAATTGTTGATGGTGCCTGTTTTCTCGAATCGCTTGACCGCTTCGCTAACTGTTTTCAGGTCGATAGCCAAATAGCTTTGCAGTGTCTCCGATGCTTTTGCCCTGTTGCCTCAAATTGACGAAAGCTGGACGCAAATCTCGATCACTTCTAAAAATTAAATGGAGAGTTAGTAAAAGCAGCACTGAAATGACAAAAAAAGGTGCAGAGAGTATTTTTTGAAGCACCATGTAGAAGCGTTTAATTTTTTTTAAGTCACCAAAATGGATGGAAAAGCCCTAGGAGGATTGGAACTGGGCATGTTTTGTAAATTAATTTTTAAAAATATCATCATGTTAATTGGCTTATCGCTAGATGTGCACAGATAAAAGATTATATAATAAAATATATTTACTGTATTTGTTACTGAACCGCTTTCTTGCTTGTGTTATTTTCACACCTGCTCCTTTGGTTTGGTTGAATTCTAACCACATTCTCCATAGCTGTGCATTTGAAAGAAATTAGTCAGAAGAAAGAATGTCCGGCAGTGAAGCAACCCCACCGCCCAGTTCAGGGAGAACCCGCAGGTCGGCTGCAGTCAAAGGCAAGAGCGCGTGGGCCTCTTTGCTTCCTCAAAAGCATAAAAGTGGTGGTGTGAGCAGTGATGTGGACAGCGACAACAACACGGAGGAACCAGCTGCTGCTCCTGTCCCTACCAAAAAGGAGTCACCCAAAAAGGCACAGGTTCCGGTGGAAACAGGTTAGTGCTCCACATATTTTGATAACTCAAAGAAAGGGTGTTCTGCGCAAGTTTTTGTTGCTCAAAGATTATTGACCAAAAGTGCCTAACGTCTTATTTTCGCTTGATCATCCATATTTTAGAACTTCCTCACCTTATTGTCAATTCAGGTAGGGCCCAACGGCCCAGACCGCGATTGAGAATGAGAGTTGAAGAAAAACTCCACAAGAAAAGCTCCACATGGAGGTACAAAAATTTAAAGTCGATGGGGGTGATTATTAGGGAGAAGGTTATTAAAAAGGCATATACAGTAACTCCGAAAACATAACCCTCATTCCAGAAGCATGCACTATCACTCCAAAACAGAAATATTGCGATTTTTCAAAAATCACCTTTCTTCTTTTCCTGATGCTACTGCGCTATTATCTCCAAAGCTGTCAATGTCAGATTGTCTGTTTTCTGTAATAATTTCTCGGCCATGGCGCAAACGAACCACCGCAAACCAGACTTCAGGACGCGTATTAATAACCGAGAATCCGAATAGTCGAAGAATACACAGATCACCTAACCCACGTACAGACTTTTTTACTGCTACCGAAAAGAATCTGTGCATTTTACTATTTATAGATTCTCAGATCACGCGCGGATTAAACCGCTCGATTATTAATAGGGGCCAAGAATCGCACTGTGGCCGACCAAGAGAGAGCGCCCATACACTAAGAGTAAAAATTGAAGCGAAATGGAGCCGCACAACGACGAAGTAGCCAACTCTCCCTCACGGGCGCTGAGTTAGCCGCAAGATTAGCAGGACGATCAGAGAACACAGTTAAGACCAACGCCTTTATTTTAACACCAAAAAAACAATGCAGCGGGAGATGACTTTTCAGGTATTTTCTTCTTTCACTTGTCTGGGGTGAGAATGTCGCTGTCCCC
>JAKMXJ010015829.1:0-11815 GCA_029339935.1 Anguina tritici
TTTAAAGGGCATTGTCTCTTCCTATTCACGACAATCTGGAACGTTTGAATTCACGCGCGAAATATTTGATTCCACCAACAATTGTCTCTTGATGTGTGTATTAGAATATTTTAGTTTCATAACGTATTTCCTCTAATAGATGGGCCTCCTAAATTCAAATGACGTGTTCCTGGCATTGTATTTTTGCATATTTTTCTTAGTAATACGAGGGTTCTAAGGGTAAAGGATTTTCAGCATAAGAGTTCTTGGCATCGCTTGGTAATCTTTGGTTATGCTTTGGTATACTTGGTAAGGTCTTACGAAGGAAAAAAATCTGCCTTCGCAAGGCCTTACCAAGCAGTTTCATAACAAGAAAACCACCTTCAGAGATTCTACACCAGTTTCAAATTCAGCTTTCAGCAAATCAGCGTAGTCCGCACCAATTCAAACGTTTCTGAAATTGCCATAAATAGGTAGAGCCCCGGTCCTTTAATTAGAGACAGTTTGTCCTGATGTGGATCTCCACGCAAGTTTTTCTCTATATTAAGTCCTAGCTCGTAAAACTTGATATGGGGAATGGGTGGCAACATCAGCTCCACAAAACTTTGCAAATATACCAGGCAAGAGCGGTGGTTGCGAAAATGAAATGACTTTTTTGCACAAGACATTCTTGTGATCTCACCCTTATGTTAGATTTTTGCCGAACTTTGGCAGTAATTTTGCAAAATGGAGAACTCATCTAAGCTTAAAAACTCATAAAGCCGTTTCCATAGAATACCAAAAAACTTTATTTGGACTTTCCAAATATACGAAGAAAGTCATTTCATTTGCGCAGTGAAATAAATTTTATGTTCAAAGTAAAACTTATTTCATTTATCACAGTCAATGGCAAAATAAGCCATTAGAATAAAGGTGCTACACAACAACCCAAAGTTTTTGAAGGCTACTCATTGTTTGTCAAATGGCTCCTCCACAGTATGGATTGCAGTCCCAAAGTGGAATGCCCTTTTTAAGGTCTATAGGAACTTGACAAACACTGCTTTGTCAAAAATAAAGATTCGGCGCTACTTAAGTGTACCCCAAGTATACCCTCCGACTGTAGTTATAATTAAGATTTGTACTTATTTTGAGACTCCAAATCTTATTTTCTGAAATTAAAAGAGAAATAAGTACCAATTATGCAATAGCATATTTTTGGGAAAGTATTTCAAAATCTAGTTATTTTTAAATTTTTGTGATCCGAGTAAGATTTTGAGAAATCCTGGTTAAGCCAAGTCGGAAAGTCAATTTTTGGTCACAATTTTTTTCGAAAAATGGGCTTTTTATGTAAGGAAGTGTCTTAAAACTCCTTTTTATCGTTTTGTTATTAATTGCTTAGGAGATGATAAAACCTGACTATGTAAAAATTATTGGAAGGGGGCACATGCTTAAGTAGTCGCAATAATCATTGTTTTTTAGATTTTCTTGAGTCAATCGGAAACTTATGATTATTAGTTGTTGCGCAGCGTCCTATTCATTCTAATTTTTTTTCGAATAAAATATTCACAAACTTTCTTAGCCCAAGCATTGAACTTCTGGTTGGTTGGCGCTAACTCTTTGGCAGACAACACTCTTGCTCCAGTGCTGCCAATAAACTGACCGGGAAGATTCTAAGAACAAAAAATTAAAACGGTTAAAACATCCGCAGAAATGTGCACCTTGCTCATCGCCCATTGGCTCATCTGCAAAGAACACGAATAGAGTCTAGATTTTTGGAACCAGAGTGGTTAAGGCCTACCTGCTCATCTATTTCGTTGATCTGTTTCATGGCATCAAAGTCATTGGGGTCATCCTTAAGTCGGGAACTGTATTTGAGTCGACGAGCCACTAGCTCTGTCACACTCAATGGAGCCTAAGAGTCACGATTATGGGTGGGATGAAATCAATGCAAATGAAACCACTTCAGTTTTTCCTTTGGTCAGGTGGCAAAGGTCTGATTTGCCTTGATCCCATTCTCTGGAAATAAGCAAACAAATCTGGAAATCACAAAACAGCAACAAACCTGGAATACGAAGATGGAGTAGGATAGACAGGATCATAAGTGGTGGAGGGTTGTTGAGCGGCAGCAGCAGCACAAATGGCGGCAGGATCAATGGTCTGACCCGACAATTGGTTCCAAGCCCGGTGTGGCTCTGAGGAAGGTGGCAGACCAATTGAGGTGAAACTTATGTTGTTATCATTCGCTATTTCTCCTTCTTCCAATTTAGCTTTCGCTTCTTCCAATGCTAGAAACTTAGTAATTTTACGTGCACAACATGCCAACTTCAATTCTCATCCTGGTCAATCATCTTTGTTCTTATAATATTTCATAAAGGTATTTGAGATTTGACGAATTTGCCCTGAAAGGCGTGTGTATGCCTCTTTAAAGAACCATACCCGTTGACAGCAATGAGATTTGCGTAAATTTGAATGCTAGCGGGACAGTTTTTCTTACATCTATCACTTTTCTCACACCTGTTCATTGAAAAAAATTCGAACAGCGCGAGAAAAACAGTTAGCGAAGGAGAAACTGTCCTGCAAACATTCAATTTTGGGCAAACTTAATTGCTGTTAACCAGTATGGTCCTTTAAACACTCCTTAGAATCCTGCAAGACAAAAGTCGCGAGACAAATTTAAAAGCGTCCAAGGTGAATAAACTAACTTAACGCGCTATTACATGAATTAATTTTGCTTAGAAGTTTTTACTCTCGAAAATGTTTGTCGGATTCTAGCAATCATTTTGGATATTTCCACGAAAGATCTGGAAAAATTTTGAAGTTTTTTACGCGACTCGTGTTACGCCAGAGTCTGAAAATTTATAGGCCTTATAAAATGTCGATATGATCGGCAAAACATCGTAAAAATGTAATTTTTAGATTGAAAAACCAAAGTCCCAAATTTTACATTTTATAGTTCGATAAGGGCACACCTGTATGTCCAGGACAATCGAATGAAGAAAACACAGGAGCCTTTGGTGGAGGTGGCAAATTCGGAGCTGTGGGAGAGAAAAACGGCTCTGCAGGCGGCGGGATAATAGAAACTTTAGAAGTTGGTACCATGCTGGTGGCCGAGGGGTCCTGAATTCGGTCCCAACCAGTGGTCTGAATTCTGGGTGGGGCCGGGGGAGGAGGCATGATAGACGGGCCTATAACTGCAGTAGAGGTGGCTGTGAATCTGGTCCCTAGACTGCTCACAGTCTCTGCCACCGGATATATGGCGGTGGGAGCATTAGGTGGTTTGTAAGCAGCTGGGATGTTGGTCTTTATCTTGCTCAAGGCTGTGGTAAGCGGGCCCACAGGCTCTGCATCCGGCTTGATCACCGGCATCCAATCATTAACTCCCTAGAAGACCAGTTTTAAAAGGACTGTCATAGTAATCGGATCTACCGATTTTTGGCGATGTTGTGCTCCAGAAGAGACAGGGAAGGAGGAGCGCAGAGTGGACGAGTCTTCGTGCATTCTCTGCTGTGGTGTTTTTGTTGGCAAAGAATTTGCATTCTAAATTGGGAAATTTAGGATATTCCTTTTTGCAGACCCTAGTTCATTCTATAACCAAAACTCCATACCTACCGATATATTGATCTTGATCTCAGAAGAATTCCGCACTGGTTTGGGAGCAAATTCTTCGTCCTCCTTGTCCGTTTTCTTCTTCCTCCATTTGTCATAGTTTCGGTTATAGCGCTCTTCCTCATCACTTGACACTTTCTCCATTAATTCTTCATCGTCTTGGATTTCTCGACAAAGAGCTGGAATAACCAATCCGGTAATTAACCACCCAAGAAAACAACATGTCCAAAAACTTACAAACTAACTGGTCAATCGACTTGTTTTTAATGGTGTCCAAATATTCAGCTCCTTTTGGCAATTTCCCCTCCTACAATCATTGAACCATTGAGAATTTGAAGTGATGTATTTCTCCCAATTGTTCCCCTGCTCTAATTAGCTCCCCCCGTATTTCAAGTCGCCTGAAACGTTCATTTTCTGAAGTTTTGGAGCTCCGTAAAAGGCGCCTGGTAGAATTCATGAAAGTTTTGCTGGGAACTTTTTACAGAGCTAAAAAACTTCATAGAAGTTAAGGCCACTTGTTGTTGAAATAACGACGTGACTCCAATAAGCCACCTCGAAAAACAATTAGGGGAAATACGGTATGTGAGACAATCAAAGAATGCTAACCATGGCTAATCTTGAAGCATTTTTCGTCGCAATTTCCAATAACCTTTCCTTGTCGATACACCCAGACTTGTCAGTGTAATCCTCAATGAAGAACTTCTTGCCTGCAGAGCTGCCGCGCCTAGCCCGTCTTCTATCCTTGCTATTGTAGGGCGAGTAGCGCCGTGGCCTGTGGTCATGTCTATCTCTACTCCGACTGTGCCTTCGGTCGAAAGAGCGAGATCTGGCACGTCTTCTTTGGTCGCTGAACAATATTTTATCAATCGAAAGTTTGATTTCCTAAAATCGGAGGCTACCTGGTGCTGGCTGAGTTCCCGTTGTCCGAAATGACCATATGGCTGAGCTGACGTCTCCAAGGACTGGACAATAACCTCTTTTTCATGTCCAGATCACGATCCGAATTCCGTCGAGCAATTGACTTGGAAAAGGCAATATCAGTTTCTCTGCTTTCACTTCTCGATCTTCTCCGTTTCCTCGAGGACAATTTCTTTTCATCCCTTGGTGACTTTTCTGCAGGTGAGCGGCTTCTTTTGGCTCTAAAAACGCAAAGATAAGAGTTGCAGACTGTAAAAAGACTAGTCTAATATGTGAAAAGCACCCACTTCTTCTCTTTTTTCCTCTTAGAAGAGCTTGATTTGTGTTTTTTTGAAGACTTTTTGTCCTTTTTCTCTTCGGCACTAATAAGTTGCGTGATATTTTCCAACTCACTTGGCTAAATTTGAAACATATAAACGAATAGATCATAAAATAGTAAGAACAAACCTCAGCACTATTTTTAACCGACTCAAAAAGCGAGTCGAGAATTTCATCGCTTGTCGGTTTTTTGTGTTTTTCAGCCTTCTTGCTTTTCTTTCCCTCCTTGGAGGGATGCCGGTGTTTCTGCTTCTTTTCTTTCCTGCCCTTTTCACTCATTTTGCATAGAAAAATTTATACAGATAGGAAAACACGTTCAGGAAACTACGAAGAGTATTTGAACACAAGAAAAAAATGCCAAGCCCTTCACTACTTTAGGGGGAGTTTAAATCTATCTCGAACATATCGTCTATCTTTACTTTTGTGATACGATGAAAGATAACAATAATAATGATAATACAAACTGTGGTTAAGCTATTACTCAACAGGATGATTTAACAATCCAGGACACTTTCAGAGCTCATAACTTTTTAAAGCCGCATATGAAACTTATCTTCTTTATAATAGAGGCACTTAGAAGGGATGCTTTCAGTGATCATGAAATTTTTTACTTTGCTAATCCGAGCAGAAAAGGTGGATAAGCATATTGCAAAAATTGTAAGTTTCGTGAAATGTCTTCAAAACCATAGGGGGACCAAGACAATTTCTTTTTCTCAAAGTAGGGTTAAAGTATTTCCGAGTAATTCCTAGGTAGTAAAAGAATGGAATACCAGATGTAACTCTTGATCTATCTCTATATAGTATTTGAGTCGTGTCTGTCCGTCAAAAACAAGTTTGGCATGTTCCATTGATGACTTTGAGCTAATTTTTTTATTTTGTAGCTGGCGAAGAGTAACGTTGCGTAACGGAGCCCGTTTTTTGAGTTTTCGGTTTTTTCCGGTGGAAAATTTAAAAATGTGTTTTTGGGGTGTTTTTTGATTTGGGGGGCTTCTTGATCGTGTTGTGCGGAGAAAATGTACATTTGGCCTCCAAACAAAGATGTGCGTCTGGAAAAGGGCTATCCATTAAAAAAAGAACACTAAAAAATTTTTCCTTCTCAGAGAACGATTTTTGTTTTCGTGGTGGTGCCCAGGAAATAAAAACGTCAAAGGTCGAAAAAGACGCCAAGAATTTAAATTTTCTTCGAGGGACAAAAATTTTAAATTTTTGTTGTCACAATATTCGAGCCTGATCATTTGTTATTAATTTGTTGTTTTTCTCTTGAGTTTTTTTTGTGTTTGTTTTAAGACCTGTGTATGGTACGTAGGCTTATTTGTTTTGTGTAGCCTGCTTACTGTGCCTAGGCTTCTTTGTTTTGTGAAGTCATAACATTTGAACCTTATCTGTCCTTAATTTTTTGTATTTTCTTCTGAGTTTTTTGTAATTGTTTTGAAACCTATGTATGGTACGTTGGCTTTCTTTGACTGTTGCTTGCTCACCGTAGGTAGGCTCTCACACGGTACAGGTATGCTGTGTTTTGTAGAATCAATTTTTCATAAAACTTTACCCATATAGTCTATCATCCCAAAAAATAATTTCAAGATTAGGTTACACTAAAAGTGCAAAAATAATTTATAAAAACCGTCAGATCAAAAATTACTCATGCTTGAATGCAGATCGATAGATCAAGATTCACTTATGAGCTTTGATTCTACTCGGCCGGTCTGAATACGAGTAGGTAGGTCATCGATAACTTGTGATCTTAGACTCAATCAACCTACCTGGATATGGCCCCTGTATGTTTTTTGATAATAAACTTTTGTTCGCTCAAAGGCACTCTAGGCTTCGAGGTTTTGTCTGGTGAACTGTTTGATGTCCGCTGGCAGTCGAATGGTCCACTCTTAGAATTGTTGCTAGGTTGAAATTCGTCTCCATGTCTCCAAAGAAACATTTTTCTCTGCCACTTGGCACTCCGTTACAAGAAGCTCTTTCAGAACAAGATCTTCAGCCATAATTATACTCACATTCGAAATATATTCTTTTAATAATTTCTTGCTTTAGCGTAAAAGTGATGGTTTCGAAGCAAGTCAAGCTAAACGCTGGAGACTCTATTGCGGAATCGTCAGTCATCTAGCCCACTCCAAATTAGGCTGTCTTCAACAAGGTGGCGGTTTAAAGATAGGAATAAGTTTATATGCATCTGTTTTCGGGCATCTCCCATTTTTTCGATTTTCACACCAATTTCTCAGCCTTTCCTAGCGAACTGTCTCCTAAAATCTCAGCTTTCAGACGAGAGTAAGTCACTCCGGCTATCTTTAAAAATTCAGTCAAAATTTTAAAATATCAAAGATGGAAAATGTGAGCCGAAACTTCCTACTAATGGCAAGACAGAGAAGTAGAGAGAGAGATAAACAAGAAACAAAAGGGGACAGGCGGTTAAAGAAGAGAACTGCAAAACACATATCAATCCAAACTCCAAGCAACAACGGTTTGGACTAGCAAAGAATTACCTAAATTCAGACTGTGATCGCCGGCCGTGATTCTCCATGCCGATGGCAGGAAGATGCATAGCCGTCATAGGTGCAAAACGACCCCATTGCCCTGGATTGCACCATAAATTTTAGCTACAACAATAACTTTAAACTACCTCAAACAAAGAGAATACAAGTACGTGCAGGTAAGGGGAGTCCTATTTCACAGACCGTGCTGGGACTTTCAAAATCTTTGCTCCTGCTCTTGGCTCCCGCCCCCAAAATTTTTGCTCCTGCTCTTGGCTTGGGGCGGAGAATCCCAGAGCCAAGAGCAGAGAAGTACCCAACACTGTTCACAGCAATCCCCTTAAACTCGGAACAATAGACACAAAGAATACAAGATGGGTTAAAAATTTTACATCTTTATTCACTTAAAATTCAAAAGCCCAACTAGGTGCGCAAAAGAGGAGCGACAACACCTTAACGTCACGATATTTTTATGGGTCTTTTCACTGACAGGAGATCCTTTCGAAACCATATTTCACATTTGTCCTTCCATCCAATCCATCAATTCGATTTGCTCAGTTAAATTGGGTAGTGATGAAATCTGAAAGCACCATCTTAGCAAAAACGTGCACACAAATATACTAGAAAGTCCACGCTACCTCCCTCTTTCGACGTTCCTGAAAAGAATCAAGCAAGTTAATGACTTCAAGCAAGATACCGCAACACGAACCTTTTCCTCTTCCCGGAGTTTGTCAATCAATTCCTGATCGGGTTTAGCTAGATCATCAATCAGAATAGCAGCCAGAGGTTCTTCTAGTTTGGCTAAAATAAGATGAATTGATGTTAAAAAAGATTGTGAAAACGTTTGAATGCCTAAAAATAGCTATGAAAGAGAGGTGAATACCCCTACCCGTATCAGTCGTTTGCAGCTCGATCGATTTGGCCTTCTAAAAATTATACTCTTGCAAGGTTTTAGGTTTTAAACCTGTGTTTTTCGACGAACCTTAATCACATCCACCGATTTAGGCGCTAAATTAAATGCGTCAACTTCGAAAAAGCCAGAAGAAAAACACAAACCAAGGAAATCAAAAAAAGCGTCCGTCTCATGCGACTTTGAAGTTTGATGCAGCGGGGTAAGCGGTTCTTCTCGAAAAATAGCTGTAAAAAACGCTTTACACAGGTATATCGTTTCATTTATCGTACGTCGGATTCCGTCGTCAAGTGCCCGCAACTTCTCTTCCAACACTTTCTTCTAAATTTAAATCAGACTGCCATCAAATATTTTAACACTTGAAAATACCCTTTCAGATAAGAATGTAGGATCTAAATTTTCAGTACTGAAGGCGCGCTTGTGGCTAATCGAAATTACCTTTGAAAGCGTCGACGTTCTTTTTTGGAGGTGGAAGAGTCATGTTATTGGATAATACAGTTCGCTTCTTGTTCGGCGGCAGGAACGTCTGCTTCCTGCCCTAAGACAAAAAATACGTTAGACACAAAAGTTTTAAAAATGAACACCTTCTGAGACCTTGCGCTCTCCGGCTGCTTATTAGGAGCTAAAACCAGCGAGAAAAACATTTAGTTGACCAATGGAAAAGAATTAAGTTTGCATACTTGCGTCAATTTTACTGTCTTTTTCCGAATAGAAGTCCATAAAAGCTTTAATCTCATGCAGGGTGACTGGCTTTAGCTGACCCATATCGACCTCAAAGCATTCGCCAGTTTCATCAACTTTGTCACCATCCTTTGACTTGATAATTTCAACTGAAACGCGAAGTGAATTTAGACAAATGTTAACAATAAATTGAACCTACTCAATTTCCCCAAGGCCAAACTAGGCAAAAACACCACCCTCTGGTTAAGTTCGTTCATTTCTTTAACAGACATAACGGCAGCATTTCCGACATCTCCAGAATTGAATTCATAATCATCCCAAGTACACTCATCGACGTTCGGCTTCTTCTCACTGAGTGATTTATCCTCCTTTGGTGACGCCTGTTTGGCAATATCTGCAGACAGGACTTCGAGGTTAATCACTTTTTCGGCAACAGGATAGTTTTCAGGTGACTCGTTGAACCGCTTGGGCGTAAAAGACGGAGACTTCTTCCCATTGACCATTTCTTTCTGCGGCCCACCAATCGACGAGGAGAGAGCTGCAAGGGTTTTAGAAGAAAAATCACGCACAACAGACAGTTGCTCTTGAAGAATTGGCTGATTAAAGACCTGCCCAGCCTGCCGTTCTGACAGAGAGGAAATGACAGCCAGAGTTTCAGCTGAAAGACTACTTATGGCCAAGAGATTCTGATGCAGCGTAGATCGATCAAGTTTCACAGGCGGTTGCTCCTTATTGTTAGATGAAACAGGCTTAGGCGCTGAAGACGAGAACCGTTTCACCGGGTGACTGGATTTGGCTTTAAACTTCTTCGGATTGGGCGAACGACGCTTCATGTATTCTGCTGGAACCGAAGAAGAGAAATGTGATTGCGAAGAACTCGCCGGCTGATTAGATGCAATTGACTTCTTCTGCGGTGGAGTGCGCAATTGTTTCCCAAGCTCCAAAGAATCGTACCCGACAGCTTCATTTGATGAGAGATTATCCGATTTACGACACTGCTTTCTTGTGAGCATTGCTCTCAGGGATTTCACTAAAAATTATGAGTCAATAAATAGGCTTTTAGTCGACACTATGAAAGCAAAAAGGCAAAAATCACACCAAGTTAAAAAATGATCCTTTTGTTACAAATTTTTGTAGTATTTCCGAGCTTATAGCAAGTCAACCCTCGAAAATATTAACAATCCACAAGAGAACAACATGGTTAAAAAAATCACTGCTAAAATTCTCAGAGTATTAATTATTCCCAAAAACCGATCCCCAGAAATTTGACGCGGGAAGAATTTTTCTGCAAAAAATAAACTGCACAAAAAACTGAAATGAGAAACAATATGACAAAAACGAAAGGAAACGGACGCGTAAAAAAGATCTAAGCAACGTGCTAGAGGCACGTAGCCTAGTTCAATGTTTTAAAGGGGCATACCCACGTCCGTCCACGGAAAGTGGTCGAATTTGAATTGGCGGGGACCAGTTTTTCATGAAAAGGGAAAAAAGGTTTGAAATTTTCCTTGTAAAATTAACAAAATAAAATTAAAAGTGGGTTTTGATCACTTTTTAAGCTTCCTACGTCGTTATTAGGCAAAAAAACATGTTTTTAGGATTGGGAAAGCATTTTTCAAAAATAATTTTTTTGACCAAAATTTGACTTTTTGCCTTGGGGGACCAAGACAAATCGCCTCAAACAAAGGTATTCTACCCCGTTTTGGTCACTAGAGCTGGGCAAAAAAAGCTTTTTTATACATTTTTTATCAAGAGCCTTGCTCGGAATCATGTCTAAGGTAAGTCTGTGCGCGCATCTCTAACTCTCAGTATAAAAGCACCTTGGGCCGGTCCCAAAAGGTGCTCTTATCGTAAATCCTCTAATTGCCGCCCCCCTAAATTTAAAAAAGCGTGTTTGTGGCATTGTGCTATTGACATATTTTTTGTTGGTAGCACCGGGGCATATTTTATACCAAAATGCAGCTGAGAATCTTAGCTATATTTTAGTTTTTTTAACCCTAATGATACGAAAAAAACTAGTGTCTACATTAACCCTAAACGAATTGGATGTGGATACCACTATTAGATTGGGAAAACAAGTTTTGTCAAAAACACATCGAATTTTTTAATGATCGGGGTCACTCTGAAAAGAGGAGAGAGTTAGAGCTTTTTTTTACTTTTATATTTTTGTTTACTGGGTCTACCGCATAAAGGAACTCTGGTGTGTTATATGCCGGAAGCATATAGAAGATTTCAAGATTTTTTCACATTACAACATGGTATGCATACTATTTTTATGCATCCAGAGCTATTCTTGACTGATTTATGTTTCAGGTATGTGCGCATCTAAAAGAGTATTTAGCAAGGCAAATTTTTAACAATGTGACAATTTAGCAAGCAAACTCTTGGAAAACCACCATTTAACAAAGGATTTCTTAGAAAAGTTACCACTTAGCAAAACAACCCTTAAAAAAAATTCCTAGCAAAAATATTTCTTAGCAAAACAACCACTTAGCAAAGCGTAATTTAGCAAACCTCCCACACCCGCGGCAACTAATGTAAAACTGCCGTAAAAGTTCAATTAAGATAAGCTGTTTAGGAATTTACGGGAGAGATTTGGATGATGGGGGGAAGTCAAGTAATTTACATAGTGCCTATAAAACTCAATACGGAGAGGTAAACAGTGGCGTTGGTTGCCTCTTTAAATTGATTGGTAGTGTTGAGCCTGTTAGAACCAATGATGACCTGCTGTGCAAGAAAGCTGATGTTCGCTAATGCGCTTAGTGAAGTGCAACTCTGAGGGACAGACCGTTAATATTGCGGAAACTGGTTGCCTAGCGGACAGGATACTCGCTTAAAGGGGCATGCCCGTGCACTACACGGGGAATTTCAAAATAAAAAAAAGGCCGGAACCAGTATAATTCTTGAGACCAAAAAATTTCAAACTCAAAATTTCATTTCCATTGTATTT